>OVBX01000144.1:771-58797 GCA_900406325.1 Erucastrum elatum | reverse complement strand
GTAAATATCTCTGCTGCTCTGCATTGTCTCATGATGCGGCTGATCATTCAATCTTTATCATGACCATAAATGAAATATCTATAAGCACAATTTATTATAGTTGTAAAGTAATATAAACTGATTAAGTCTCCCCATAACCGCACAATTTACTTGAACTATTTCATTTATTATCTTTTTCAAATAATCTCACATCATTTATCATAGAAATAGAAAACAAAATTACCTATTTTAAGTGTTTTATTTTATCTTTTGCATTACCTTTTCACTCTTTCAAACTACTTTATTAATTGTATTTATATAATATTTGACGTCATTTATTTTATGTGTAACCATAACAATTTTACTTGTTTGAATGAAATTGCTCCATTACATACAAAAATTCAAAGCGGTTAACAAAGAAATATTATGTTTACATAATCAGTTAGTCATGGACATTCATGTACACGTTTGGATACATATCGGTTTTCGGGTATCAGATTATTTGGATTTTAAAAATTAAACTCCGTTCGTATATTATAAACTTCTGGACAAGATCCGAGTCATATTTTTTGGGTACAGTAAGCGTAAGTTCACATGAACTTAAAAAATATCTAAATAGCTTTTATATAACTTTAAAGGGTGTGCGGGTCAAACTCTGTTATAAAGTTGAAAGGATAGTTAGCACTAATAAAAGTTTGAAAGGCGGCTAATAAGCAATAATAAAGTTTGAAATTGAAAGGTTTATTACCAAAGAAGGAAAACTTCAGACAATCCTAAACTCAAGAAAAAAAACTAAATATGCATGAGATATGCAAATTCTCGGTCTTTTTATTATTCCTCAAGTCTTAGACTGGTTTAATTACAAAAAAAATTCAAAAAATGGTTACACGTGGCCACTAAGAGACTGGCCTTCCCGGCCTTACGTAAATTATGATACGGAATGATTTTTTATCGTGTCTTTCATTAGAAACAACTAGAGAAGACGACCTATTTCCACACCAGAATTCTTATATAATAACAAATGTACACAATATTTTAACATCGGGTTAATTGCACACCAATTAAGTATAACAATATAGTTCCACACAAAATAAAAGTCTGAAACTTGTTTCCCCCTAAACTTTGATGGACGAACTAATACCGAAAAATATTGGTTTAAAGTCGGTTAGTGTCCTCTATTTTCTTAAACTTAGCCAATGACTAACTAACTAAACCAAAACAACCCAAATTTGACCCGGTTAGAGAATATAAACCAGATTAAATTGACCAAATGCAATTGGATCTAATAAGCCTACCCAAGACCAGCATTAAGCCAAATTGAAACCTAAAACGTAAATCCTCAAATCATCTTCCTCTGTATCTCTCTCTTTCGCGAAGAACGTGGGTGCAACATGATCTACGCTTGTAATATCTTCTACAAGATACTGACTTTAAAATCGAACAAAACAGTAATGAGAAGTTGATGCTAGAGGATGATGAGGACTTTAAGATTGAAGAAACCAGTGGTGAAGCAATAGATGAGGAAGATGAAGAGATGATTAGCTTCTATTTGTAAATTAAACTCAAAAACCAAATCATTCAGATTTTATCAAGTTACTTCAACTGGTTTTGTTTGTATACTTGCCCTGATTTCCCGTTGTGTAGTTAAACCATGGAATATGAACACATGTATTATATCAAGAGTCAATGAGTGAGTACATTATCTAGCCTCTTAACAAATATATTGTATTTTTGTGGATGATCATTCCCTGCATATCTGAATGCAAAGGAAGAAAGAATAAATGGAATAAAGAGAGTATGTGGAAATCAAAATCTCTTATGGGTTTGTCTCTGTGGGAATCAAATCTTTTTCTGGATTTTTAGATTATATGGTTCTAAAGGATGAAATCGATTTGAAGGATTTTAATAGGGTCTGGGTCGGATTTTAATCGATTTGTATTTGGATTTTCGTTTGGATCGGGTTGTACCCATATCAATCGATATGACTTGGTCCAATATCGGTTAATGTCATAAACCATTAAAACCAAACTAAATTTTGGTATGTGTGGAAACGGGTTTTGAACTTTCATTGTATGTGGAAATATGTTGTTTTACTTAATTAGTGTGCAATTAAGATGAGGTTGAAAGATTGTGTACATTTGTTACTATATGATAGTTATGATGTAGAAATAAGTCGTCTTCCCGTTAAAACAACTATCTACAATGATTGCACAAGGCGTTAAATTAACTTTATATACTTGTTAGATAGAATGACAAACTTTACTTAAAACGATTTTTTAATTACTCTCAGCAACTCTCACATCACTTCAAACACTTGGCACTTTATTGATGAAATTTATGATGATGTGAGGAAATGAAATTTCACGACATCCACTATTTTAATGATCTTTAGAAGTAGTCCAAGAATATCTGCCATATTGTTGATAAAACTTGGCTATCTTGCTATCTTCAAATGCAGAAAAACACATACCTCACTGAAGAAAGCATATGTCCTTTCAAGAGTTATATAATTTTGAATTTCATAGTAGAGATATGTAATCTGGTAATCGAGTATGATTTTCAATAACTCCGTCTACACAAAATTGAATTGAATACAATGCAATAATAAAGTATCATAATAAGGAAAATGAAATTTCAACGATTATCAAATAATGGTATGCAAACGTCAATGGTGTAGGTAGGAAGTTGAGAAGTAAACTCAACACTGAAATGCAAGAGAAGTTGTACAAGATCAGAACTCCTACCAACTCAGTCTAATAGATAAGGAACAGTGACAAAACATAAATTATTTAGTATACAAATATTTTTATTCTGTGATAAAAATAAAATAAAAATATTTAAATAATATAAACATGATTTAAATGCACAATATATAACAGCTATTTTTATCAAAATTAAATATCATTGCATTATTTTAAACATATTTATTCAAAAGAAATAAATTAATTTATAATATCATTACAAGACGCAATAAACAATGATTAAGATACAAAGATTGCAATTGTATATCGATAAATAGAATAGAATGATACATAATGATTTTTTCCATTAATTTCAAATTATATTTTACCATTTATTTGAAATGGAATAGAGAAATAATTTCACCAATTCCACAAATAAATAAACAAAATGCGAACAAAATCATTTCATAACAAATATGAAAAAGAAGAAATGGACCGAATCTATCTTATTCATGTTATTCCATTAATGTTCATTCGATCAAATCTTAATCATATTTATCAATTACACCAAATAAATAAGGTTAAGACACAAAGAGATAAGGATAAAACAGAGACTAATGAATGCTTTGCGCTCTCTTTAATCTTTTTCAATTCAAATGATCATCTTTAGTTCTGTTTTTTTTTCATCTTGATTGGAACTTTTCTTCTATAGTTTTAGTCTTAATTTATGGGCAGAGATCAGATAAGCAGTCTGCCAGATGAGATTCTTGGCAAGATCCTGTCTTCAGTTCCGACAAAAATAGCTGCTTCCACTTCGGTTCTGTCCAAACGGTGGAGGAATTTACTGTCTTTTGTAGACAGTCTTAACTTTGATGAGTTGAACGATGAAGAAAAAGAAGAAGACACAGATGCAATGAGTAGTTCACAAGCCTTTTGTGATTTCGTGGAAAAGATATTTTATCTGTTAAGCAACTCCTCCATCAAGAAAGTGTCTCTGTCTCACCTACCTTTCCATTACAGTGAGAATTCTTGTCTCTACACTTGGATTTATACTGCAATGGACCGTGGTTTGTTGGAACTACGCTTGCATGCATATGCTTACGTTCTTTTAAAGAGAGAGTCATTCACGAGCAACACATTGGTTAAACTCACATTATCCGGTGAATATTGTCTTGAAGTCAAGCATGTGCATTTCCCCGTGCTCAAATCACTGTTTCTGGTATTTCTAGAGCTTGCTTATACAGACTATCACCGGCTCCTCGATGGCTGTCCTGCCTTGGAAGAACTATTTGTAGCTGATGATGACCATTCCAATCCTCCATGTTGTGGCGCCGTCGTGAAAAGTGAATCCCTCAAGCGGCTTGTGGTTTCTATCGATCTTCCTGATTCTCAAGAGGATCACGACTCAATGCTCTTGGATACACCAAGTCTTTTGTACCTTGATTATACTAGTTATGTCTTTGAAGAACATAATGTTCTTGGTTTGGATTTTCTTGTTGAGGCCAGACTAGATCTCAGCTTATGGGAGTCAACTAGCGATTATGATGATGAGGATGTTGATGATGATAATAAAGAAGAAGAAGAAAAAGAAGAAGATGACGATGATGATGATGATGATGATGATGATGATGAACCAAATATGCCTATATTTGGTGATGTAACAAAGCTAGTTGCGGGTATAACTAACATTACGACCCTTCACTTGTCTGCTGATTCTCTTGAGGTGTGTTTTTTTTGCTATTTGTTCTTTTTCTATTAATTCGTTCTTTTATTCACTTATTTATGACCTCTTTTATTTCTTGTGATAATATTATAAATCAGACGTTTCATTTCTGTTGTGAATCCATGCCGGTGTTCAACAAACTTCTCAATTTATCTATTGAGAGTGATAAACAAAATGGTTGGCAAGTAATGCCAGTTTTGCTCAAGAGTTGTCCAAGTCTACACACTTTTGTTATCAAGGTATCATCAATTTTCTTGATGTGATTTTTTCTTGTTGTTGCCCATTATACATTTTGAAAATGGTCTTTGGTTCCAGGGACTTGTGCATAGAGAAACAAATAAGTGTGGAGATGCATGTGTTTGCATCCCCGGAAAACATGAGGAGGAAGAAGAAGTATGTTGTCTATGGACATGTCAAGTAAAGGTGTTAGAGATATCAGATTACATAGGTTCTTCTCCAGAGCTGAAGCAGATGAAACATTTCTTGGGCAAGTTAAAATGTCTTGAATCTGTGGAAGTGAGTCTTGATTCAGAGATCAATGACAATAGTGAGCTCTTGAGAGATAACCTGCTGAATCTCCCAAGAATTTCGCAAAAGTGCAACATCCAATTCTTTTGATATTTCTTTCCTTCTCTTTTGATATTTCTTTCCTTAATTTTTTCTCAGTTAAAAATACATTTCATACACTCTGTGAGGAATATGATTCTTGATACTTGTTTAGTGGTTATGAATATCTTCATTACATGTGCATTAAAACATTTTGCATACATTGTTATTATATTTAATAGAATTGCCCATAAATATAATTAGTAAAAACACACACACACACACACATATATATATATATATATTGACTATAACATTAATTATACTGAATAGATGGCCACTGAAGAAAGTTGGAGCTCTTCAATAAAAATGGACAAATATGACAACGAAATACCTAAACTAAGGAAATAATGGACTGGGAGAGTAAGATAAAACCACTGTTAACAAAACATACATATAAAATATAAAATAATAATATTTTTTGATGGATTCAATTCGTAAGACTTGCAAGACGATTTTCAAACCAGGATACAAAGTTGATTCAGCCACTAGTTTTCTTGCATCAAACCAAAAAAAAAGAGAAAAGTTTAATGGAGAAACGAAGAAAACGCACAATCGAAGAAAAAGCACAAAGAAAAAGTTTAATGGTCATAAGATAGTATAAAATATGATACGAAGTCTAAAAGACACCATGATACAGAATCTTTGGGGATTAAAATAAAGACAACAGAAGCTTATCATGTCTTTAATTAGAAACAAATACGATGAATATTAGACAAGGAGTGAAATTAACTATAAATACTTGCTACATAGAACGAATACGTTACTTAATTACTCTCAGCCCGTCCCTCACACATCACATGAAACACTTTGCTTCAAGGGATAAATGCTCAGGCCTCCCATCCCTTGTCCTCCTGATGACACCTTTGCAGGCAACACCGCACATTGTTCTGAAGCTAATGTAGAAGACTGCATTATCCAGCTTCAAGTTTTCCATTGAGTGGACAACATCTTTGGTTTGAACAACTATCTCTAGCAGCTCAAATGGCTTTCCATACTCAAACATGTACTGCAAGGAAAGACGAGACAACACCAAAGAGAGAGATCAATTATAACCTATTATACACAAATTCCCCTCTTTTTATCCAAGTCATTTAAAAAGAAAAGAAAAAAAAAACAACTCACCGGGTCCGTCTGCTTCTTGGCGTTCTTGGCGTACCAGGCTAGTTCAGCGTAAAGCTCAAGCCATCCTTTGGCTAGTTTCACCTCTGATTCTTTCATCTGAGAATAAAATAACCAATGTCAACAAAAAAAAAAGAGGAGAGAAGCAAAAAAGAGAGAGGGGCTAATGACCTCATAATATTGCAGCTTACTGTCACCAGGCAACCAATCGGGCATGTGGCCTTTGAATAGCTCATCCACGGAATGTATGTCAAAGCCACTTTCTTCCTTTTCCTCCTCCTCTGTGGTAAAATAAATGATAATATAGAGGGTTATTTTAACAAACAAACAGAGATAATAAATTAATAAAAGACCATTTTCGCATTCTTTTTTATACCTGGAGTAGGTGGGGGCAAGGCTCTGCAGCGGGAGGTGATAACATGGAAGCAGTCTTTGTTCTCAGAGGGATACCAAACTTTTGTTTCAAACTTGCAAGAGCAAGCTCTGGCTGGATCACATGTATCTATTGTCAACACTCCAGTGTGCTCAGCTACTTTAGGCCAATACAAACGTTCAAAGTTAGTCCCCTACAAAACCCAAAAAGAATAAAAAAATTAATAATAAAAAATTTCAGAAGAAATAAATCAACTATATATTTGGTACGTAAGGCAAGGAGGAGGAGTAACAAACATTACATTTTCGAGATTGTAGCAATGAATTCCAATTTTGGCGCAGAGCAGAGGCTCCGCGTACAAAGCATCAGTGAGGCTCTCGTAGGGCAAAAACAAGTGACCGCCAGGAGAAGTGGGAGAATAGGTTCCTTGACGAGGAGGACTGAACTGATCATATACGGAAAAGTCCACATTTGGTGTAGAGAATGGACTAATAATTAATTGTGGTATCATTAAATCCATTGGTAGAACAGCATCAAAATCCTCCTTCATAAAGAAAAGAAAGAATCCAAAATTACAAACATAACGTAATCCATTTTCCTGATTGTACTGAAAAAAAAAACAGCATATACTTATACCTCTTCAGAACTAGGAAGGTGCAAGTTTTCGAGCTCTGCCTCGGCCTCCTTAATGGGAATTATCTCTTGTGGAGGAGGTTCACACACTGTGAAAGCGCAAAGCCAAACACCAACGTTAGTGCATATTTCCTTCAAAGAATATATGAACATCTAAGGGATTTAGTGCACAAAAAGAATACCTCCAGCATAGTTCCACGATGAAGGAAACTCTTGGTACGGTGGTAAAATAAAGTCAAAGGGTGATTTATATCCATTAATCGGCTGGTACCGTGGTAGAACAACATCGAGTTCCTTCAAATAATATATCCACCGATTAAATACAAAATACTGAAAGAGAGAAGAGGACAACTAAATAAACAATCCAATTACCTTAACACTCGAGGTGTCATTGTCTTCTTCCTTCATAACCACGTCCGACATTCTCACAGTTTTGCAGGGTTAGATTCAACTGAACCGAAAACCCTAATTTCGTCAAGGGAGACGTGAATCGCAGTTAACAAACAACGTTTATGAAAACTGATTCGCCAAATCAGGGTTTCCTCAAATCAACCTCTGAAACTGATTCTGACTAAATGATAATTATGCTAATTCACGAAAGCAGAGCAAAAAATTGATCAGATCAAAATTCGATCTAACAAGATACCCCTCTCGCCCAAATTCTCCTAGAAAGAATTAACTCGCCCAACTTTCATTATATACGACATCGTAAACCGTCGGCGTTCTATTTTCTGAAAATCCCAATGCGGGTCCAAATGAACAAATTTATTTGACATGCGACGGATGAGTTTTTTTTATTAATGTTTGTTCTGCAGATAGTTTTAATATTTTGCAGCACTATAATTTTTATAATTTGTAAAATGAAAAATAAAAATGTTGATCTCATAAATTTAGTGTTGAAGATCTATCAATCTATCTATACTATTATTTGAGAAATGATTTGACTTATGTGTCAGCTTCTCCATAATTTCAGATAATTTTGCATATTTGTCATGTTTTCTATAATTTTAGGTAATTTACTTATTTATCATATTTTTAATAATTTTATTTTTGATTATTATCATATTTTCCATAATTTAAGTTATTTATTTATATGTCGTGTTCTTAATAACTTTATTTGGTAATTTTATTTATTTTTCTTATTATTGAATATTTTTATGTGATAATTTTAGTTTTTCTTACTTGTCATATTTTCCATGATTTTAGGATATTTTACTTCTTTGTCATGTTTTACTATTTTTAAATCTTATTTGTCATATTCCATTATTTAGATTGAGTCATTAATTTTAACACATAACTTTTTGATTTGTTAGTTTTTAAATATTTTAGTGATTATTTTAAAAATATTTTAATTCTACTCAAAGATAATTATTATTAAAGAGTATTATCAAATTTTAGAAATAATTTTATAGTTTTGCAAGATTTTATTTTAAAAATCATGAATGTTTGATGTTTGTAATCTATATTAGGCATGAAACATTGCTTTTGCGAATTTCAATTGAAGGGTGATGAGGTAAAAAATACAAACTTTTGCCGTTAAAAAAAAAAAAAACAGGTTCTACTATACATATATAATTTATTAATTTTAGTTTATAATTTTTTTACGTTAATAGAAATATTTTTAATTATTCTATATTTTATTAATATGTGTCACGATAAACTCAGATGAAGAAAAAAATCATATAAAATGCAATCAAGACTTTAGTGAAGAAGAGTTTAATTTCATAAGTTTCACTGATAATTATTGCTAATGGTTTATTTTATAGATTTATCTTTTATGTTAATTTAAAGATAAACCGTCGGCGTTCTATATTCTGAAAAGCCCAATGCGCAAATGAACAAATTTATTTGACATGCGACGGATGAGTTTTTTTATTAATGTTTGTTCTGCAGATAGTTTTAATATTTTGCAGCAGTATAATTTTTATAATTTGTAAAATGAAAAATAAAAATGTTGATCTCGTAAATTTAGTGTTGAAGATTTAACATATTACAGCTCATTTTAATGATTTTAAAAACTTTATATGCACAATGAAAAAAATAATTAAGTTTTGCAGTCAACACAAATCATCAAAACTAGATAAATAACATCATTGTAAAATAATGACAGAGGGTTAGGTTTTCTGATCTCAATTTTTTTTACTATTGACTCTCGCATAAATGATTTCAATTTTCACATCTATAAAATTGTGCTTTCGTTCTAATTTCGATTTTACTGGTATGAGTTTTGTTTCTTTTTTAAACTTATTTCATTACTTGAGTAAATTAAATAAGTGTCAATTTAAAAAGATGCATATCTGTAAAAATTAGTTGCACTCTAAACATATATCTAAATATAAAAATTTTGAAGAAAATCACCGACAAACTATATTTACTGGTTAGTGTTCAAATCTAATATATCAAGATGTTATAGAATATAAGTACATACTCCAAATATAAATGTCAGTCTAAAAACCATCTAATTCTAGAACAACGAAACAAATTACTTAGCTTATCTTACACTTTTGAGGTTTAGTTACTTAATAGTATACCAGTAAAAAATATTTATAATACTTTACCATTCTATTATATGTAAGTTATTCTATAAACTAAGAACTGTTTGGCTTATTAAATGATAAACCAGAAAACTTATAATAAATAGTTCAAATATCTCATTTTTACAGCTTTAATAGTTAGACGGGGTATTAGTACGGCGGCCCGCGGGCATGGCCCGTTAAGTTTCATTGCGGGAAGGGTTTGGGCAGCAAAAATTAGGCCCGATAAAGTGTGGGTCTTGCGGGCTGGGTAAAATTTGGGTTTGGGCCAAACCGGGTTGGTCTGTCGCGGGCTTGCGGGACACTCGAGACCCGCGTGTGATGAATCATCATCTGCTCACCGACGAATAGAGATGAAAATGGCGACTTCAACAAGGCAATTCTGGTCTAGCCGGAGCTTCTCTCCTTCGTCGACTTCAACAAGGCCACCATCAGAGCTGCTCTCCTTCGTCGAGCCACCACAGGAGCTTCTCTTTGTCTTTTTTCCACACACCTTCGTCGAGCCACCACCAGAGCTTCCCACCTTCGTCGAGCCACCACCAGACCTTCTCTCCGTTGTCGAGCCACCACCAGAGCTTCTCTCCATTGTCGAGCCACCACTGTAGCTTCTCTCCGTCACCTCTTCTTCGATCTACCACATGAGCTTCTCTTCGTCTTTGTTCGACAAACCGGAACTTCTCACCTTCATCGAGCCACCACCAGAGCTTTTCTCCGTTGTCGAGCCACCACCGTAGCTTCTCTCTGTCACCTCTTCTTCGATCTACCACAGGAGTTTCTCTTCGTCTTTGTTCCACAAACCGGAGCTTCTACTTAGCTTGTCTAAGTTATATGACTGGTGATATCTGCCAAGTACTATAAAAAAATTGATAAATAAGATTAAATTCAGGTTACTAGCAGCTGAAGCTTTTGCTCTTTGACGACCATCGGGCTGCCCGCAAAGGCCCAAGGATGTTAGCGGGACGGGTTTGGGCTTAAGGACCTGCAAAGAACCGCCGGAGAGGGAGGTGGGGCTACGGCGGGGCGGGTGGTACCAAATGCCATCCCTAGGTATTAGGGAGAAAAATATTCGACGAATCATCAAATCTCTCATTATTCGAACAAACTCAAAATGAGGTAAATGAAATATTGTTACGATATTTAATTAACAGTTTTTTAAGAATAAAAGTCAAAACTAAATTATTTGGTCTGAATGAAATAATATATATATATATAGTGCTTCTAATATTGAAAATCACTTCGATTTAAAGAAGTGTATTGTGGGATAGTCAATATCAAATAACATATTAGAAACCACCTATTTAAAAAATAATGTGTATTCACATCACATGAAGCACTTGGCTTCAAGGGATAGATGCTCTGGAATCCCATCCCTTGTCCTCCTGATGATACCTTTGCAAACATCACCGCCACTTGTTTTGAAGGTTAGGAAGAAGACTACATCATCAGACAGCTTGACATCTTTCATAGAGGTTCTGGTTTGCACAACAACCTTTCCCAGCTCCAGGGGCTTTGAACGCTCATACATGAACTGCAAAACACAACACCAACACAGAAGAGACTAGAGATATTACACAGAGACGCAAGAAAATTTTTTCTTCAAAGTCTTATGTTTTGGGTACTCACCGGGTCCGTCTGCATCTTGGTGTACAAGGCTAGTTCAGCGTAAAGGTGAAGCCAATCTTTGGCTTGTTCCACCTCTGATTCTTTCATCTGGAGAACAAATAAAATTCAATGTCAGCAAACAAGAGAGGAGAAAGCTGGGAATCAAAGAGAGGGAGAGAACGAGGGGCTCATGACCTCGTAGTATTGCATCAGGAGCGTGCTAGTGGCATAGTCATCAGGCAACCAATCGGGCATGTTGCTTTTGAAAAGCTCATCCACAGAAAGTGAGTCAAATCCACATTGAAATCCATCTTCCCCTGTGGTAGACATAGCAAAGTAAATAAGATAAGAGTGAGGCATTGAAGATATAAGACAATTTTTACAATAATTATATTATACCATGGGGAGGAGGTGGGGGCAACGGCCTGCAGCGGGTTGTGATAACATGGAAGCAATCTTTATTTTCAATGGCAAGCCGAACATTTGTTTCAAACCTGCAAGTATAGTTGCGTACTACATCCCTTGCCTCTATGGTCTGGTCATACGACCGAGGCAGACCCAAACGTTCAAAGTGTGTCCCCTACAATATCAAACATGTTCTTGCTAAAATTGCACTCCATTGCTAAAATCCGCCAACAGACGTTCTTGCTCCAGCTGAGACAATACTAGAAAGAAAACAAGTTTATTATGTGTTTAATTTCAAAATTAGTTTACTAAACAAGAAAGAAAGAAAAAGTTAAAAGCTAGAAAATTACCTAAGTAAGAAGACTATGCACAAAAATTGATTATTTTTTTTGGAATGATGAGTCTCATAACACATCACTCAAATATCCTTCCACATTGTTGATTTTACAGAAATCACACATAAGACCTGTAGAAGATCCGAACACACGTAAAGAAGCATCACAATAACAGCCTTCTTTGATGGATCGAGTGTGATCTTAACACTCTCTTTGATGACTCTGGGAAAATCAATCCTCATGAATAGTTGTGGTGTCTCTTCCACAAGCTTAAACTCAGTGAATCATCTTGGTCTACTCACTTGGTATGGATTGTTTGTAGCGTAAAACATATCTATACACATACAAGAAAAATATGTCATTAGTATACACAATCTTAATTAAATAATTATCATTGATATATACAATCTAGTATACATTGTATTAAATTAAGCATAGGTATTTTAGGTACATATTATTTAGAAAGATGATAACAAATATATTCTAAATCTTTTGTTACTTTTAATGAATAGAGCTGATATGTATGTTTCTACATAAATATCAATGAAATGGGCTTTTATCTAAGAATGGGCACATTTATTACATGTATTCATAATGTGTATAAACTAATTATTATACATATATGTAAATAATATACGATTACAGTCATTGTCACTTTGAACCAAACTCAGTTTAAGTAGACTGCCTCAAAATATTCCATTACAGCTCATCAAATCCAAATTTATTATCTTCATCAAAAACTCAAAACAAAACTATAGAATGTAAAAAGAAAATATAAGACGAGATCAACAAAGACACCACGTGATTGGTTAGGAAGATGCTTTTCAATTATCATCTTCATCTGAATCTGATTCAAAGTCACTTAATTATTCCATTAACATCGTATTAAACATTTGGTTTGCTGAAAAACATACCGTAGTTTAATCTCTTTCTTATTAAAATGGAAACAATTTTAAAAAATAATTTTTAAATTGTAATATATTTACAGCTATACCATTTGTTGAGGTGTCATTCCTACAATGGTTTTCAATCTATCTAATAAATTACCATTTCTTTAAATTACACTAACGATCTAATCAATTTCTTTTTGTAACTTTCACCAGCTCACATGATCAAAATTGTTGTAAAGCCTGTGATCATTGAGTTATACACATGATCAAATATTTTGTGTAATTATAAGTTTCAGGAAATAAACCACGATTCTCATCTCAGCCATAGTATTCACTTTCTTTTTTTTCTATTTTGATTTCTATGCATTATCTTATTGTAAACACTAAAAATATTTAGAATAAAACTATTTATTATTTTATTTTATAATATGTAAATGGATGTAAGTAACTAATATTACATAAAAATAATTATATAGATTATATTCATCATGCGCAAGGCGCAGATCTTAACTTAGTTAGTGCTATTAGTTAAACAAGTTATTACCAATCTAGTACTTGTAGGTGGTCACTCACACACGATACTAGGTCCGTTAACTATATAGCTATGATTGGATTAGTTACTTGGAAATGCAGCTTGTGCGGATTATTGTTTGTTTGATAAATGCTTTACTTAGTTTGGAGTAATACGACAACAATGCAAAAGAATTGACAACTCAGATGGGGTCATGACTTCAACTAAACTATAATTCCAAATAGCTATATAGTTAAATTTAGTATTTCCATTTCTAATAGGGTCATGACTTCAACTAAACTATAATACACACACTAGATAACAACTACATTCAAATATATGTATTTATTTATTGACGTAACATGAGTTTAGATCTATACGTAGTTGAGATTATTGAATGCTTAAGAAAATGTTAAATGTTCTAATATAACAATGTGAAGGTTATAGATAACGTCTAATGGGTGCATTATTTATGTATAAATATTTTAACTAAAAGAGAAAAAACGAGAAATGCTCTATAATAATATTAAACACACATCTTTGGAAAAAAAAAACACATCTTTGTTCTAAAAACAGTATACTAAATTCCTAAAATAACATTATTTAAAAGTTAAAAATATATTTTATTTTATTTTTGAGTTTAGGTTTATGATTACAATTTAGTATTTAGATGATGAAGTTAGTTTTTTTTAAGTGGGTTATTAATAGTTTGAATTTTGGAGTAATTTGGTCATTTATCCTTTAACTAATGCTATTTAAGCATTTTTCTTTTTTATTTCATTTTGTTATAAAATATTTTATGCTATGTAAGAGATGCGAAAATAACAAAGCAATTATTCTCAAAATGGCAAAACTACCCCACGTGCACATCATCTCAAAGTCCATTGTCTAAAGAGCACCACCATCTTTTGCATGTGTATAAAATGCTCTTTCCTACAAAATTTAGAACTCATTCAAAACCATTTATTTTTTCTCTCTCTCTCTCTCTCCCTCTCCCTCTCCTCTCTCCTATCTCCTCCGAGACATGGTTAATGTTTTCCGGCGATCACTCTCTTTCCCAACAAAATCCACCGTCCATTCATCACCTCCCTCAAAGCCACGTGTCTCTCTCTCACACCACACAAGATCCATCAGTCTCCCGTGCCGCTCTCATCCCTTAATCTCCCACATCAACCACGAGATCTCCCAAATCAAATCCTGGTCCTCCTTCGCCGGAGGAGAAACGAACCGTCGCACAACCGCATGGATAACCGACGGTCTCAGCTTCCTTAAAGACGTCCAAGAAACGCTCGCCGACATACTCCACCTCCCTCAATCTCAAGAATCTCTCAGAAACCGTCCCGTGTTCTTCGAGAATCTTCTTGAAGACCTTCTCAGGTTCGTCGACGCCTACGGGATCTTCCGTACAACTATCATCTCCCTTCGTGAGCACCATTCCGCCGCTCAGGTCGCTCTCCGGAGAAAGGACGACGTTAAGATACTAACTTACGTAAAATCTCGCGGGTCCCTCGCCCGGGATATAGCGAAGCTGACTTCATCTATCCGCGAGCCGAAGACAAAGAACAAGCACTGCCACGTGGACACATTGGACGGAACTTATGGTGAGGCAGAGCTGGCCTCGGTGATAGGTGACGTTATGGAAGCTACGGTTGTTGTTTCCGTAGCACTTTTCAACGGTGTTTGTTTATCTCTCCGCTCGAGCAAGACGACGCCGTTTATTGGGTTTCTGAATAGGTCAGATAAGAAAGAAAGAATCGATGAAGGAATCTTGGAGCTGAAGCAAGTTGAGGAGGAGAGCTTGGTTGGTTTAAGTAACAAGAAACACGAAGAAGTGAAGACTCTAATGAAAAAGATGATGGAACTTGAGGATTCGATCGTTGAAATAGAGTATGGGAGTGCGAAAGTGTTTAGGGGTTTGATTAGCACTCGGGTCTCACTGCTTAATGCACTAACCCATTAACTAATCACATCTCGCAATCCTATTATTTTTCTTCATAATTTCTGTTTATTTGCGTTTTTGTCGGAATACTGTATGAGTTAAATACTTGAAAGACAATAGAAAAAAAACAAATATAAGACATATTTTGCATTTGCTTGTAATTTACATATCTCTTTAATAATTAAAAAAATCATCTTCATTTCAGCTCTTTGCTTCTTTTTCTTGATTTTTTAAGTTTATAGGCCGATGTCCGCGATACCTTAAGTTCAAAATCGCATAATGTAATGAGTGGTAAACCAAAATTTGATCTTTGATTTAATTGGTCTAAGAAGTTTGGTAACTGTAAATATTTATTTATTTATTATAAACAAAAAAAAAACTGAAAACTGGGACGCGTTAAGGACCAAGGTCCACTGATTTTCACAAGCCATCCCATGACCATGCATTATCATTTATTTGGTAGACAACAAAACATTAGACATTACTACACAAACAGCGTGCATGAACAAACTCACTTGACACATATATTGCCGGAAATAATTGAGAGGAAATAAAATTAAAGGACATGAGAAGCCATGTAACTTGTAAGAATTTTCACGTTGATGGATTCATTCTGACATTATGTAGCCTCTCTCGAATCTTAATTAGTATTAACCCAGGAAGAGAACCGCATGGTTAGTTAGGGAGATGATTTTTCAATTATCATCTTGATCTGATTCAGAAGCACTTAATTATCGACAAACACCGTATTAAACGTGGGGCGCTGGAAAACATTCCGTAGTTGAATTGCTATTAGCTAAACAAATTATTATATCATCTAATACTGTTGGTGGACATGACCGGCTAGACATATAGATCTAATGACCGGACTAAACAATCATACGATACTAGATCCGGTTAACTATATAGCTATGATTGGGTTGGTTACTTTGAAATGCAACTTGAGCCAATTATTTTGCTTAATAAATGCTTTAGTACTTAGTTTGGAATAATACTACAACGATGCAAAAGAAAATTAACAACTCGGATAGGGTCATGACTTCAGCCGAACTCCCAACAAAGAAGATAACACAGATAGAAAAGGGATATTGGTCATTAGTGAATGATTAAGTCTTTGATTAGTTTAGGACCCAATAGAAAGTTAAAAAGCACTATTTAGAGAGAGATAATAATTAGAACATGAACTTTGCATGTTCCTAATTAACAATTAAAGACTTATAATATCTTACCCAATTATTGGCCACTATTTTGTTATACATCATTTATGTATAGTTGGTTGATTTTTTGTCAATACGTATATGTTGGTTTTTGTTTATATGTTAGGTTTTGTCCTTCTTCTTTTTCTGTCAAAGCAGTTTTATCCTTTTATATCAAGTGGTGAACGTTATTTATAATCGAATGTTGCTTATATTTGTGTCACAAATTCATATTTGAGTAAAGAAGGTTATTGTTGTTTAAAATTGATTTATAAAAATGTATATGTACACTTGTATATATATTAATTGTGTCACAGTATCATAACTAGCGAAAACAGTATTAAAATGTATATATATTCATTGTTTTACCCGTTTACTAAACCATGAGACATGAACTGATTTTATTTCAAATTGTATTTGTAGACAGCAAAACAATATAAATGGAGTGCAATCCAAGTAGCAACTTAAACACAAAAGCAGCAACTCTTACAAAGCTGTGTGCAAAAACAATTCACAGTTCTCTTTATTTAGACATACGAAGCTGAAAAAGAAACAAGACATTCAAATTTTTCGCCATGATCTTCAAAGGTTCAATGAGACCTAGCAGCAAAACCCCCAAATAAAAAAGATTAGTCTCAACTGTAACTTGAGCAATGCTTATTCAGACTATATGTAGGTTTGAATGGACAGTAAGAATTCAAGGATAATAGTATCTCAACCATTGTTTGGATAATTACAAACATGTGACACAAAGCTATTAACGATCTTCCAAGAAAAGGGCAGTCAATTATCATTCACCGATTCACGTAATTTCTAATAAGGCTAATGATATATACTATAGTATTGCTAAAATCAACATTATGGATAAGACATTGACGAACGACTACCTTATTACTAGGTAGAACTGGACAAACAGTCACGAGCGACTAACAAGAAAAGTGCGAATAAAGACAATACCTAGTGATGATCTCCATGGCCATCCCATGGGTGCCTCCATCCCTATAATCAATAGCCAGATATCAAAAACATTAAGCACACCCATTGATGGAAAGAGCAGTAGAAACGAAACAATTAAACTAAAAAAAAAAAAGCTCCAACACATTACAAATAGCAGCAAAGGCAAAGAGAGAGTGTTACCATGACTACAGGACCATCTTGCTTTGCTCTATACAGAATCCAAAACCTGATTCAATCATTGTCATCGAAACAAAATCGACAATTGGTTCAAATCAACATCTACACGATTCACTCAGATCTCACGATTAAGATTCAAAAGAGAAACGGAGATCGAAATGGTGGTTACCACATAACGCCGCACAAGCCCTTTCCGGCGACGGTGTGCCACGTCTTGGGAGTTTGCACGGTGACTCCCTTGTATGTTATACCTCCTCCTACTCCTCCACCCATTCTCTCGATCGAAACCCTAGATAGATTCGCAAACGCAAATTTCAGATTCTTTCTTCTCCTCCGATCGATTGGCAATCGATTCAGGTCAAAACGACTCATGACTTTCGACAAGGCCCATTTAGAATTTTAAAAGCCCATGTTATCCACTAAGAGAAGAGACTGAAGCGCTCCTTTGCATGTACTTGTGGAACAAACTTCCGACTTCTTCTCCCATGTTAACCATTGTATTAAGATACCATAACCACACTTTTTTAACTAATGTTTAAAAACAAGAATACTCTAGTGTTCGCAGAGGCAAATGAGAACTTTTCTAGCAACTTGCTTGATAGTTTGTGATTCCATTTTTATGTAGTTCTCTCTTTTACGCTGGTCATTTTACATAGAGATAGTGAGACGCATCCTCCGCTTCCTCTTCCTAGCTATTTTCACTTGCTTCGTGATTTTCATACAAACGAGTAACAGTAAACAGACACAAACCAGGATGAACGCTAGTTCCAACCGCTTGAAGTACAAGGTGACAGCCGAAAACACCAGCTGCTAAGATCACTAGTTCCTAAATTACTAATAAACCTCGGACTCTTGAAATTTTTGACGAAATATAAGAAACTGTATCTTAACTTTTAACTAAGAACTTAAGAATTTTTAAGAACCGTTTTATCTTTTTTAGTTAATCATGCTCTTATGCACTGATTGGTTCTCGTGTCCCACCAAGTAAAGCGAGTGGTAAATATCGTTGGTTATTCACGATGTGGCTAGAGGATCACGTTCACAATAACGCAGGGGAGGGGTGAAAAGCAAAAATAGACAGATAAACTTGAACAAATCGATGATGCCTACAATCAATCACTTTGCTAGTTCCATTCAAAAATATAGTAGGAACAGACTTAAGAAAATTTAGAAGGTATAATAATTATGTAAAAATTTAATAAAATTTATTGCAAAGATCGTAAGTTTTTTTTTAATATAATAACACTCGACATTCAATTAAACGCCTTAAACCGACCATCTTTGCAATATTTAAAAAATTGTTCATCGATTCCTCTTTTGTAAACATATTACAAATTATAGTACTCACTATATGTATTATCACGAGACTGTCGGCTACAAGTTGTCGGTTTCGCTATCACCGAGAACATAATTCACAGAAAACACGACCAGATTGAAAAATACTGGTTTGTATTGATGCATGTGTTGGTATGTCACGGTTCGTGTTACGTCTCGATCCAAATTTGAGACGAGAAACTACGAATGATAATGGAACACGGTTCGTTGTTATGTTAAGAGATGATCAACGCTTATTTGCGATCACCATCTGTCCATTTAAATATTATAGTCATTTCCTCCCTCAAATATGTCGAAGATGACATCCCACACACTAACTTATCTAATTGTATCTACCAATTCAAGCTATCGTATGCTCCTGCGTATCCTCGGATCCTCCTGTTTTTTTTTTAATTTAAGTATCTTTAGAAATTTCATTCGAACATATCCGTTTACGTTGAAATGTATTAACAAAATTTCAAAGATCATGCCATCACCCCTAGACTATTAACTTCACGGGATAAGTATTAAGAACCACGAAGTTATTGTTTTATTTGTAACGTTAATAAGCTTCGTCCAGCGTCCTGGCACTAGTCAAAATGTTCCACGGACCGACACCACCGACATTACGTCTTTCACGCCAATCAGTACACGCTTGTAGGTCCTACGTTAGGACGAATCCCATATTATATTACACGTGTCGACTTCTAATTGCTTGTTACCACTTTCTCTCTGTCTCACTTTTATGTCGTCTTTCTATTTTTCTGAAACGTTTGTCCGCCGTCCAATTTTCACTAATGGTCGACACGTGTTCTCCCATCTATGGTGTGTTAAATAGTTTGTACTAACTCTCTTCTTTCTTTAACCCATTTTCTGGGATTTAAATTGGATCCCTATATTTGTTATTTTTAGACAGAAAAACCAAAACTACAAGAACTTAAAAAATTGGGATACATCCTTCTTAAGCTGTCTTGATTTTACGAGACTTAAAAAATAGTAATAGATTAAACTTTTATGCCAAACCACTAAGTGCTTTTTGATTTGGCAACTCTATCTAGTAACCACTCTCATCCAATATTTTCATAATCATTGCAATTATCCATTTTGAATTATTTAACATATATTAGTCGCTGACCACGTAAGCAGACTGTTTATCATTAATTAATGAATTCTTCTTTAAGAGAATGTTAGTTACGTGGTGGAGAAGATAAGAAGCTAGGAAAAGGAAAATAAATAAGTGGGCCATTTTGTAATATATCTAAAATATGCAGATATTTTAATAAAATTAGAAATTGATCGTGGAGCGTTAAATCCGCGTTGGATTGGACCCCTCCATAGTCCTCACACTATAAAACCACACTTTTACACAGCTCTCTTCTCAATCATCTCGGAGTATTACTTTGATCATTTTCATATTCTCATCAAACTTAGCAAACGTTTTCTCGATAACTATGGCCGAAGAAACCAAGAACGTAGTTCATGAGCAAGATGTGCCAAAGGTAACGACCGAGGAATCATCAGCCGAGGTTACGGATCGTGGACTGTTTGATTTCATGGGGAAGAAGAAGGAGGAAACAAAACCTGAGGGGACCATCGACTCTGAGTTTGAACAAAAGGTTCATATCTCAGAGCCGGTGGTGCCTGAGGTTAAACACGAGGAAGAAGAGAAGAAGCATAGTCTTCTTGAGAAGCTTCACCGAAGCGACAGCTCTTCTAGCTCCGTAAGTTTATATATGATCACTAAAATATATTGCGAAAGATTCGGACATAATCTATATATGTATTGTGTTAGATCTTGTCTTTTGATGATAAGTTGATAACTATAACCTAAAGTAAATATATGAATATTATTGGCAGTCAAGCGAGGAAGAAGGCGAAGATGGTGTGAAGAGGAAGAAGAAGAAGGACAAGAAGAAGACTACTACTACCACTGTTGAAGGAGAGGTGAAAACTGACGAGGAGAAGAAAGGGTTTATGGACAAGCTGAAGGAGAAGCTTCCAGGGCATGGAAAGAAGCCTGAAGACGCCTCATCCGCGACCCCAGCCGCACCGGTTGTTGCTCCTCCGGTGGAGGAAGCGCATCCGGCGGAGAAGAAGGGGATCTTGGAGAAGATCAAGGAGAAGCTTCCAGGTTACCATCCCAAGACCGTAGATGAGGTGAAGAAGGAAAAGGAATCTGATTAATGATGATGGTGTGTTTTTGTGATGAGTGGTGATCATCCTTTTGCTTTTGTGATGTTTTAAATTTGTTGGCTTTTATGTTGTTGATTTTTCAGCTTCTCTGTTTTTTTCTCTTTGCTATGTTTTGTATATGATTTCAATGTGTTTTAATGTTATGAATGATTTCATTTCTTTTTAGCTGTGGCCCATTCCTTTATCTAATTCCCCTGTTTGTATTCTTCAAGACTTCAACTTCGTTCCTACCCGTCGGTACACATGGCCCCAGCTTGATTAGCGAGTTTTCTGTAATGAGTGATAGTATTACTTAAGTTCATATTTATGAAATTAAATGCGTCGGTATGGAAGCAACATTATTCGTTACTATCATGACTCCTAGTGATTGATTTTGCATTGTGGTCGACATGTGTAATTGCTCAAAACATATAAAGTGAATGAGTTAAGACATTTTATAGGTTAACTTACATATCGTAATCTGTTAGTTTGTGATAAGAACAAATGAGATCACATCAGTGGACCACATCCTTAGTAAATGTTCAATAGGAGTAAATGTTCAATAGGAGTATCATATCTAGAGAGGAGAATAATCGCTGATTAACCTCATGAGTAGATGTGGTTCAAATGCTTCTCAAGTTTTGTAAATTGGGTTTTGATAGTGGGTCAAAACCCAATAGGCCTCTTGATGGTAGAAACCCATAAACATTTATTAGTGGTAAATTTTTTTTTTTGTCATTAAGCTTTCAAAGCAAAGAGTTCTAAACAATGAGAACCAACAAAACAATATAGAAAAGAGATACACCAGTAGGGATCCAAAATAAACTAACACATCTATTTTGCGTATGGATGACTAAAGATCTTCATATAAGAGCATCATATCTGCTTCTAGAATAGATGAATATCAAAGGAGATAATCTCTAAATTAATCCAAAAGCATCACGCTTCAGAGTGAGTTGAAAACAATTGTTATTCTCTTGTTATTACTCCAGTAGGAGCCACCGAAGTAACCATAGTTTGCAGCAAGAACTCCATCACCATCGAATGAAGAATCATCAACGATTGAAGCCGGTAAGACCCGTCGCCACCATCTGCAGTAGATCTGTCAATTATCTTTTCTAAACAGTTCAACCGAACTGAAAGTTTTATCTTCCCAAACCAATTGGAAGAAGCATATAAAAGAACAATAAAAAACTTAGCCAGATTCATAATAAATTGACAATAAAATAACAACTGGAAACAAAACAGATCAAAGAAAAAGAAGGAAAACGAATTAAACAAGCCGATATCAGAGCTGGAAAAGCCTCCGATCATCGGCTTGCATCTATGAAAAATCTCTATTTTTTCTCCTGACGGCTAGGGTTTTTTGAGGTGGAGTGATGATTAACGGTTCCCATTATTAGTGGTAAATTATTGGTAATATATCACTTATATTAGATTAACAAGGAAATTTACTATATTTAGGATTGTATTATTTTCAAAGTTTACTAACAATAATCTACACCATTCATTTACAATATGAATCCAAGTAGAATGATTACTCTATTTCCAAGCCAAAATATAATTTTCTACCTGTAAAATTGCACATGTCGTATTTTGGTTAAAAGCTATGATATAATTTCATATAAGCATGTCATTTTCTTTTTTTTTAAAACTTGAACTTATTAGTGATACAAGAATCATTTTCAAAAATTACATTCAAATCTTAGATATATGTACGCATCAATTTAACTCCTCTATATATTATCTGATCCCAAATTCCAAACAATGTTCTAAGAAGTAGGAACTATGGAAACAAAAAGGAACTCTCATTGTACGCTTCCGTTTCTGGTTCCAACCACTGTACTAATGTGGAGTCGAATGTTGTCCAGGCAGGACATGGAAAACCTAATCCACTTTCCTCTTTAATATTGTGATATTTGTAAAGTGTTCTCAGTTTTCTGGTTGACTTGAACTGTTGTCATTTATACAGGCCTATCAAGATCAACTATATTCCAGAGCTATTTATTACCATGATATGAAGAGTCACGGCTCTTTCAAATTGCGTTAACGCGTCGTTTGTCCACCGAATGATAGTTTCCTTGTAGTAAATATCTATTTAGCAATAAACATATTCTTTTTTGAAAGAATTACATACAGAGTCACATTTCCTCTTTGTAATATCATTATAAGTCACTTTACGCTATATAGGTACTTTGTTTAACTCTTTACACATGGATAAGAAGATAAAACTACAACACTGTCCTCTTTTCTTATAATTAAATTTATTTATAATTTACTTAAAACAAATATTTAAGCTGATTTTTCCTCAACTAACTACAGAAAATATACCAACCTAGAAAACAGAGCTCTAAAGACATCCACTAGAAAATAAAAAATTGTGGTGGTGTTCCTTCTCTGTCGAATAAAAAGGAAAGAGATGCGTGAGTTGCTTTCGAAAAACTTTTCATATTACAGATAGGATCTGTTGTTGATTTTGTTTGTGGCTCTTTTTTCAGATATCCAACGAACATGTGCTTCAGATCTCTAACGACTATTCTCCTCTTCCACCTCTTCCACCTCTTCCTGATCCCAAAGATATTAGCTTGTTAAAAAATTGCAATCTTTTTGTGGAAGTGTTATTAATTTGTTCAAAGTTTCAATATTTTTGCAGTATTGAATTTCTAGTGAGAATAACTATGTTTTGTCTTTTGTTCTGAGAAGAAAGGAAGAAAGAAGATGCTTACTATG
The DNA here is from genome assembly GCA_900406325.1 of Erucastrum elatum. Classification (NCBI taxonomy): domain Eukaryota; kingdom Viridiplantae; phylum Streptophyta; class Magnoliopsida; order Brassicales; family Brassicaceae; genus Erucastrum; species Erucastrum elatum. The sequence continues at coordinate 34,918 of OVBX01000144.1, read as the reverse complement.
CTCTGTTACCTCCTCCTAATCCCAAAGATATTAGTTTGTCCGAAAGTAATCTTTTTGTGGAAATGTTATTAATTTCTTAAAAAGTTTCAATTTGTTTTTTGCTATATTGAATTTTTAAGATTTCAAATGTTCTTGTGTTTCTCAAATGAAGGACCTTACTTTGGATAACAACAACAACAATCACGGCAACATAACGTAACATCACCATCAAATATGTTGTGAAGTCACCACCACCCAAAGCCTCAATCTCCACCGCAGCATCCTCCTCCACCACCGCGAATATACAGTAAGAATGTACAATCTTGTACATATGTACTCACATAACATAGACAATGTAAAAATGTCGGTCATATTTTAAGAAATTAGAGAAGTATTATGGTGATACACATACCTATGCATATCATGTACACAACAACAAAGGTTTGATCAGAATGTTCACACGTAAGTGAGCTATTGGAAAGACATGTGTACATGCTTAATGAGTAGTGTACATATTTTCACACGTTAAGTTAGCTATTTTCATCAGCAGAATGTACATGTGTACAACAAGACATATGTACACTACTCATTTATATAAATATACAATGTACATGAGGATACAATTTGGTTTATCATCAAAATATGCAGTTATAATTCAGCTTTTTCATCAGATATGTATATACAATTTGGCTTTATAATATATGAGATACAATTTATATTCTCCTGTCTTGGTTAAGCAGTTGTCTTGGAACATAGCTGCAACGTAATGCATATGTCTTGGGTCAGCAGCACACATCTTGTTTTTGGAGTCTCACATTTACTCAGTGAGTCACCAACTGCATAAAGTGAAAGAACACATGTATGAATGACCACAAGAATACAACAAAAAAACTTCAAGAAATAACATATTAAAGAAAAGATTGTACACTCAACCAGAAAGTATAAGAGACATACACATACACAATAACACACCAATGACTCACTCAACGAGGAGTACACTTAACCAGATAGTAGCATGTTCTTCTCTACTCTTACACACAAAAAAAGAGAGAAACTATCAAGCAATAGTATGACATTGTGTTTATCTTTAAAGTTCAGGTAGGCATTTTAGCGAACACATGGTCTACAACTCTAAAAAAAATTAGATTGACAAAGAAATTCTCATGAATTTCAAAAAATAAAAGGAGAGGTTTCTAACTTGACTTTGTGGCCTGAAAACTCTGCAGCGTTGTGATCTTAAAAAAAAAAAAAAAAAAACTTTAAATCAAGTAAAACAAGAGAGAACATTCATTAAATATATATCCATAGAATTAGATAAGCTAACCGTAAAAGAAAACGGGAGAAGGAGGAGAAAGTACAGTCAATATCATCTTTCCTGTTTCGAGAAAAGGAGTAAATAAGACAGATTAGAGAGAGACAAAGATAGATTCTCATTAATCTGTAATTTGATTACCAAAAATTGTTGAACGGAGGAGAACAAGAACGAGATTTGGGATTTCATCCTCTCGATTTCATCTTCCTGCTTCAATTGTAGTAGTCGCGCCGCCGCCGTTATCATCTTCTTCACCGACCCTTCATCCACCGCTTTGGCTACGACTCAAGAAATTCTCCACCCGTCTTGTCGCCTCTTGCTTTCGGAGTCTCACCGTCAGATCTAAGCCGGAATCTGTAGTCGTCGGGAAAGTAAATTATAGAACTTGTAAAAGGGTATCTTTCACTTTTCGATCAAGTAGAGAAAAAGAACCCAAACCTAAACCTTATTTTGAGATTCAAAACCGAAACAAAAAAAAACTAACTAAATCTACTTGGTTTACTGTCTCAAGGACAATATGGTATTCAACCATATGTAATGTGTCTCAGTAGAACAAAGTGATCTTTTATGATACACAAACTCAAAAAGTGACCCAAACTGTTAATAACTCTTCTTTTTTTTGGCTCACTTTACCTTAATTTTGGAAAGCTAATTTAACAAAAGTGCTAATGACTCTCACAAGAAAGAAAAGTATGAGTGGTTATTGGCGAGATATCTGGAAATGTAAACGCATGTCAGGTTGACGTTCTACTTTTGATAAGTACACGTAAGGTTTTCCCTCTGCTTACTTTTGGACCCAAGTTCAATTTTTGTTTACACCGTCTGAGCTTAGATTCACTCAAAGCCAAAAAATGAGAATAACAAGTGAAGAAAGCTTACCAAATGCCAAATACATGAATAATGAGTTTCCAGATAAAATTTGATCTTGCAATAAGGAATTAATGAACCCATTTTTTCACCATACAGCAGCTTTAAAGGGTAAACAAGAACAAAAAAAAGGAGAGGGGATAAAACGATGGTATTCCGTATGATATAATATAAGCCTAGTATTTGTAAACCTAGTTAAAAATAATTTTTAGATTTCAATTAAAATTATTTATCTGCAAAATTATAAATACTATTTAAAATTCATTTGTAATATTTGAAACTAATAATAACATTTTTCAAAAAAATTATATATATTTAGATCATTAAAAAACATCGGATTTTACCCTATCAATACTTTTCATTACTACAATGATTCATTTTTGAACTCTCAAACAATATATTTTGCCGACTATTTCAGAATGGTTTATTTGCCATATATTTTATTAAACTGTCCACACAATTAATTTAGCAAAAGCACTTTTCTGATTTAACTTATTAGCATTTTGTCTTGTAAGAGTTTTAGAGTAAATAAATCTTTTAAGACAAAAATAAACAAGTTCAAAAATAAACAATCCCATGTTGTGTGTCCTAATAAATTACCACAGATTCTCCCCTCCAAAAGCAGATAGTAGTTAATTATACTGAGGACTGAAAAGAAGAAAAATCCAATACTGTTAATCAGTCACCCAATGTTTGCCAAAAAAAAATCCAATTGTTAATCCATCACCCAAAATTACCACAGATAATCGTTTGACTATTCATTTTGTTTGTAACATAATTGTCTTTAGGGTAAAAAACATATTAAAATGACCAATTTGCTTAGCCATTCCCCCATGTGGATTGTAGGTAACAAATACATATTTCAAAGCAACACCGAGTAGCTCGTGGGTCCAGCCACCGACACTGACCCTTGTTTTCTTCTCTTGTATTCATTCCCTCTATATTATCTCTCTCCACAGCTATCTCTTTACTGTCAACTCCTTTTAATACGTGCCGTCTCATCTCTACATTACTCTAGTGTGAGAGACTTAGCCAAAAATACCTTTCTTCCTTCATCCGCTTCCACCAAAATATGGCGGCCAATGCCTCATTAGCCACCGCATTAACCATCGTGTTTTCCCTTCTCTTTGCCGTCACGGCGGAAGATCCGTACAGATTCTTTAACTGGAACATAACATACGGTGACATCTACCCACTCGGCGTTCGCCAACAGGTACTACTATCTAAACCAAGATCGATCTCGCAGAAGATAATTTTCTGGTTTGTTTTTCTTTTTAAAATCCGGTTCGTTGTTCTGGTTCAGGGTATTCTGATCGACGGGAAGTTTCCCGGACCGGACATTCACTCCGTTACTAATGACAATCTCGTCATCAACATCTTCAATAACCTCGACGAACCTTTCCTCCTTTCATGGTAATTAGTCTTTTTACATGTCTGTAGTACAATAGAATTTTAGTTTAACTCAATAGTTAGGTACCTTTAACATTGAAGTCTGTCTCTGTCGATTGATAATAGTTGCTAGACCTAGTCAGCTAGTAACGTTGCTTGTGAATAGTATTTTACTTTCTTACTCTTTTATTTGTGACGTAAAAATAAAACAAAACGTGCGTAAGAACAATCAAGTACGTAGGATTTTTTGTTTTGGCCAATTTCATTTCATGTCGGACTTAGTCCACGAAATAACTATTTACCAACATACGACATGATTAGTTGGGTGATTGGGGTTTAAATTAGTTAAAACACATTATAAAATAATTTATGATTTATGCTTTTACTATGCATGGGGATGGGGTGATAGTGGTACAGTGACTATTGCACTAAATTTCCATAACATTTACATGTGGAGAGATGGTCCACCACCACCTTACCAAACAATTAGTTGTATTCAATTATATGCAAACTTTTTCAAAGTGGGGGTAAGGGCAAGCAACTCAGAATACCTTTGGGGGTAAAAACTAATATTTTGAAAATAATAACATTTGTAATTATGAAACCTTTCGTCAAAAAAAAACATTTATAATTATGCTCTAGTCTTTACAGCTATTACACTATGGGTCCAACTGATGACCACTTTAGGAACATGAGGAACGAATAGGAAAGGAACAATGAAGAATAAAATTGCAGGAATAAAAAGGAAAAGTTGTTCCATACCAAATTTGATAAAGAATGATTTTGTTCTTTATTTCTCTACAGAAAAAGGAATGGTAGGGAACAAGAAGAAAAAACTATTCCTTATGAATGGTAATTTTTTTAAGGAATCTCAAGGAATGCATTATTCCTCTCTATTCCTTGGTCACCAGTTGGACCCATTTCCAAAACATTTACCTGCGAGGAAATGGTCCGCCGCCTTAATTACAAAACTATTAGCTGTATGTATTCAATTTTATGCATAACTTTATAGGGTTGGGGGAAAAATAATTATTAAGAATACTTTTGGGGTAAAAACTAATATTTTGAAAATAATAACATTTATAACTATGCTCTTATACATGTGGTGATAATAATTAATACAGTGACTATTGCACCATATTTTCAAAACAGTTACATGTGGGGGAACCACCTTACCAACTATTGGTTGTATTTAACTTTATGGAAACTTTTCAGGGTGGGGCAAGATCAGCAATTCAGAATACTTTTGAGAATAATAAAGAAACATTTATAATTATGCTCTTATGGGGTGATAATACAGTGACTATTGCACTATGTTTTCAAAACTTTACATGTAGGGTAAATTGTCCACCACCTTACCAAACCATATTGGCTGTATTCAATTTTATGCACATTTTTTCAGTAGGGGGCTAGATTAACAACTGATAATAGTTTTGGGGGTGAAAGTCTAATAACTTGAAAATAATAATTATTACAGGAATGGGGTCCAGCAGAGGAGGAACTCGTACGTGGACGGAGTGTACGGAACGACATGCCCAATCCCGCCAGGGAAGAACTACACTTACATGCTTCAGGTGAAGGATCAGATTGGAAGTTTCTACTACTTTCCTTCTCTCGCTTTCCACAAAGCCGCCGGTGGTTTTGGTGGCATTCGTATCCTCAGCCGTCCTAGAATCCCCGTCCCTTTCCCTGACCCCGCCGGAGATTACACTGTTCTAATCGGCGACTGGTACAAGTCCAATCACACGGTAATATTCATTTGAAGCCAAACCGGGAATTGGAGTTGGTTTAGAGAAAAGATAACCGAGACAAAATTGAACCGGGTGAATATAAATTATGTGTTTTTCTCGTTTCTGTAGGATTTGAAGGCAAAGCTTGATAGTGGTAGGAAGCTTCCTTTACCAGATGGTATCCTCATCAATGGCCGTGGAACTGGTGCCACTCTCAATGTTGAACAAGGTTTTTGCCCCTTTCTGCTTCTTAGCTAGCTAGTAGTTAGGTTCTGTTCGATATTTTTTTTTGAATATAGAGATATAAGATTTTTCTTTTTTTGAGAAATAGAGATGTAAGAATTGTTTCGATATTTCAAAAAAAAATTGTTTGGTTTTCGGTTCAGTTGTTGAGAACTAACTAATATATTTGAAAAATGTAGGTTTAATCCGGTTTTGGTTTGTTCTAATATTTGGGTAATTTAGATAGGAACAAAATTTGGGTTCACCTTCTATGGTGAACCCAAGAATTCACCCAACTCTTATCACCAATTAAAGTGACATGTAAGATTAATAAAAAAAGGAAAGAAAATTAAAAAGAAGAAAAAAGAAAAAAAAAAGATAAAAACAAAAGACTTTGACTGCAGCTTCTGTTTTGTGTTTTGTTAACTATGTATATGGCTTCTTCTTATTCATCATCCTCTGTTTTTTTTAGATCTGAAATTTCATGTTTATGATTAATGTTGATACTATTTCTCTAAGATTTCAGATTTGGGTTCAAGATCTAGAGTTTGGGTTTAGAATTTGAGATTTAGAATTTAAAAAATCTAGGGTTTGGGTTTAGGGGGTAGGATTTGGGTTTAGGGGGTAGGATTTGGGTTTAGATTTAGATTTAAGGTATAGAGTTTAGATTTAGGATATATGGATAGATGATTGCATATTCTAATTTAACAAGCAAAGTTGTAAACATGTTTTATGGGTGATGAAAAAGAAGAACCCATGAAAAATAAATCTAAGAAGAAGAAGAAGTCATGAAAGCGTTCTTTTTTTTCACTTCTTTTTTTTTTAATTTATTTCCTTTTTCAAATAATTCTACATTACAATTTGATTGGTAATATTTGATTGGTAATAAGAGTTGTGGTGAATTTAAGAGTTCACCATAGAAGGTGAACCCAAGTATTGTTCTTTAGATAGAATATCCAAATTTTAGCAAAATAAAAATTAGATCAAATATCGGATTTCCGTTAAAATATCAGATAATTCGAATAGTTTGGATTTAAAAATAGGATAACTTGAATAACTTTAATAGTTTACTGATTACCTTATGATTTGAGATTTTCAGGTAAGACATACAGGCTGAGAATATCCAACGTAGGATTACAACACTCCCTCAACTTCCGGATTCAAAACCACAAGATGAAAGTAGTCGAAGTCGAAGGAACTCACACTCTTCAGACTACATTCTCTTCTCTCGACGTTCACGTTGGTCAGTCTTACTCTGTCCTTGTGACTGCTGACCAGCCTGCACATGACTATTACGTGGTGGTCTCTTCCCGGTTCACCTCTACCGTCCTCACCAGCACTGGTGTTCTCCGTTACAGCGGCTCCTCTGGTGGTGTCTCTGGTCCTATCCCTGGTGGACCAACCATACAGATCGACTGGTCCTTGAACCAGGCCCGAGCCATCAGGTACCTTTCTTTAAAATAAAAATAAATAAATAATAAATATATATAAATAAATAAACCTGACTCTTGGTGTTTTGTCTGATTCTTTTATGTTCTCGTCTTGTAGGACTAACCTTTCAGCGAGTGGACCAAGGCCAAACCCACAAGGATCATACCACTACGGTATGATAAACACCACAAGAACCATCAGACTCGCTAGCTCTGCTGGTCAGGTCAACCGGAAGCAAAGATACGCGGTGAACAGCGTATCGTTTAAACCAGCAGACACTCCTCTGAAACTAGCGGACTTCTTCAAGATCGATGGTGTTTACAGGGTTGGAAGCATACAGAGCCAACCCACTGGTGGTGGAATATACCTAGACACATCTGTTATGCAAGCAGACTACAGAACCTTTGTGGAGATTGTTTTCGAAAACCCTGAGAATATTGTCCAGACCTGGCATCTTGATGGTTACTCCTTTTGGGTTGTTGGGTAAGTGTATCCACATGATCCACACATAATTAGCAATAAATAATAAATAATAATAATAATAATAATAAAAATTAACATGCAACGTGGTCTTGTGATACAGAATGGACGGTGGGAAATGGAGTCCTGATAGTAGGAACGAGTACAATCTACGTGATGCAGTAGCTCGCTGCACCGTTCAGGTAAAAAAAAACACAGCAAAAGCCAGCGCATGTTTTTGACAAAATGTGAATTAATATACCATTAATCCACAGGTGTATCCGAGTTCATGGACGGCTATATACATAGCATTGGATAACGTAGGGATGTGGAACCTAAGATCCGAGTTTTGGGCAAGGCAGTACTTAGGACAACAGTTCTATTTACGTGTCTACACAACTTCCACTTCTCTCAGAGATGAATTCCCAATCCCCAAGAACGCTCTTCTTTGTGGTAGAGCTAGTGGTCGTAGCACCAGACCTTTTTGAGCTGTGGAGAGATAAGAGATGGTTCGTTCTTGACGAGTGTTTCTTGTTTTTATTCATTCTTCAAATTAGTATATCAGTTCATAACGATCTCAGCTCGAGGTCTCCATTTTTATTCTTTTAAAAATAATAATCTCTAGAATGAAACTTTATTCTATATAGTTATATAGTTCTGTTGTAAGTCTTATTTACCTTATGCTACAGTTTGCTATGATATGTACCATCAGTTAACAATTCAAAGATACAATCTAAAGAGTGTAGGACTGATCAAATGTGCAAGTTGAGTTACGACCAAATTGGCCATCTTCACTAATTACATTTAAATGCTTTCCCCATTAATCGTATTCCATGCAAGGGCTGTCAGACATGACATTTTAAAGACTGTTTATGTTTTCTTGTCGGGAACAGCCGTAGACAATACTTTTTCACTCTTGATTTTTGTATGGCATGTGTTGTAGTAATTGTGGTGAAATGGAAGAAGCAAATGTGTTGAGGAGGATGCAAAATGCTCTATATATGCCTCAAATTAGATTAACAAGCACCTAAACTATTACTGTTCGATGAGGAAGTAGGCTTTGTTCGGTCAGATAACTAAGATAGTGTCAATGAACTGAATCATAGAGCGTGAAAGAAACATTGTGTCAAACCTTTGCTTATACGTAATACAAAGTCTTTTTCCGGACACAACAAATTGAGAAAGATATCTGGTCCTGCATGTAGGTAAGAAGTATCTACTGTTTTACTCGGTCCATGAAGCATTGACCATCTTTGCCATGAACGAATACCGATCCGCAGCTTCATCAATCTGTTTCAAAATCTCAAATCAGCCAGCCATGGAAAGTAAAAAATTGTTATGTAATGTAAAACATAAAGAAAAGAGAATTTTTATCATTACAATCTTTTGGGTTGGGCGACCAGCTCCATGACCAGCCTTAACTTCTATGCGACCAATAATGGGGTTCGTCTGTGGACTATTCTCTAAGCTTGTGCACAGAACGTGCTGCATCGTCTGCAGATTTAACCATATGGACTCCTTAGTAAATAGTCAAAAATCAAATCCACACAATAGAAAAGAAGTGTGGAAACGTACCGCAAGCAACTTCAAAGAGTGAAGTGGCACAACTCTGTCATCATGATCAGCTGTCAGTAACATGGTGGATGGGTACTGAACTAAACTATCGGATTGCTCCTCCCATGGCCTCTTCACATTGTGCAGAGGCGAGTACCTTTTACAATTCACATCCAAATTGTCAGCACTGAAAACAAATAAACAATGTAACACAACATTTAAATATACACAGACTCACTTTATCAGCCAATGAAACTCTTCTTCATTCTCGGAGCAACCATAGTCAGAAGTCCACGCATGGCCTGTACATAAAAAACACCCCCTGAGTTACTTAAACGAGAAAGAGAGAGACAGAGAGTGGAACTAACTGAACTCACCTATGGTGAACTTGTGAAACCGTAGCATATCCATAACTCCCACGTGGGCCAAAGCACAGCCAAAAAGGTCTGGTCTCTGGTTTATACAAGCACCGAGCAGGAGTCCACCGTTACTCCCACCTTCGATACAAAGCTTACTCGGTTGCGTATAACCAGCGGACACGAGATACTCTGCTCCAGATATAAAGTCATCGAAGCAGTTCTGCTTCTTGGCAAGTGAACCCGCTTTGTGCCATTCCTCACCATACTCCCCACCACCTCGAATGTTGGCAAAGCAGAAAACAACACCGAGATGCTTGCTGAGCACAATGCGACTCGCGCTGAAAGATGGTGTTATACTTATGTTGAAGCCACCGTATGCGTACAGCAAACATGGGTGTGATCCATCTAGCTTGATACCCTTTTTCGCCACAATAAACATTGGTATCTTTGTTCCATCCTTGCTTGGATAGAATACCTATCAAGAGGAGCAAAAGCAACTTTATTATATGCAACGCAAAAACTAATTATGAATGGAATAGAATGATTCCACAAGTAAATGTATTGTTCAAAAAATAGCTAGACAGTATTTACTATTTAGGCGTTTAATAGAAGAATTATTTGTTTATTTATTGTATATCTTATATAATATTTTTTGTGCTCAATCAGAAAATTACTTTGAAGAAATATTTTAAAATTGAATAGACTAAAAAAGAAACATAATTGGAGGAAAAAAGACCATTACTATCAAAATGTATAATTAAATTAGTCATAATCCACTTCGATAATGCTTGATTTAATGAATTTAAACCAATTTCTATCAATTGAAACCAAATTAAAATGATTTAAACCGATTTTAATTAACTTAAGCAACTTGAATCGAAATTTAAGAAAATCATTTTGGTTATGATGCACTAAACCGATTTGAAGAACATTGAGTAAATGTGTTACCTGAGTGGCTTGAAATGCTTCCCTGTCAAATCCAGGTACAGCAACTTCCCGGAACACCTTAACTTCAGGAGATCCATTAGCTAAGTCACACTTGTAAATCACACCGGGTGTGAGGTAGCTAGTAAAACTAAAGAAGAAGGTACTGTCCTTGCGCCGAGCAGTAACATCAGATACCGAACCAATATCTACGTCTAACTGATGAAGCAAAGAACCAGATTCCAACTCCCTAATATGAAGAATGTGCTTCACATCGCTCATATAGCATACGACCAGTTGATTCCCATTGACTACACACGCTGATTCCAGAACATCCTTGTCGTGTTCTTCAATAACATCAGTCCAACTAGTTGGTTCCTTTAGATCAACACGGACTAATTTGTACTTGGGAGCATCTTTATTCGTCAAGAAAGTGAACAGAGTCTCATCGTTTGAGATAGCAATATACTGCGCGTCGAATGTATCAACAAGCTTGATGAAAGGAAGGAAACTGCTGCTTCCTTTGAAACTCTCAAGACCTCCTGAAAGCGAAGACAAATCGCAGTAGTATAGTTTGTTGACAGGGTCACAACCCTCTCCTATGCTCATGATTAAGTACTGCATGAAGGAAACAACATGATGAAATTTTAATAATTAATAACATAAGAACTGGTAGTGTTACCTTCCCATCATCGGTAACTCCAGCTCCGAACATATACTTAGGATTCTCATGATCTCTCCAGCACAAGATATCTTGAGACTGATCAGTCCCAAGGAAATGGTAGTACAGCTCATGATAAAGGTTCGAATTCGTCTCGGTCCCAGCATCAATATCCTCTCCATCCCTACAGATAATAAAGAGCAGAAGCAGCTAAAACTATCTGAACTACAATAAAAGTCTTCTTCCAACGCATGTATTGACTTACTTGGGTGCAGGGTAACGACCGTAGAAGAATCCTTTACCATCATGCGTCCATGTGATCCCACTGAACTTAACCCATGATAAAGTATCAGGCTCCACTTTCTTATCATCAATCTTGATCACCTTAATCGTCACCCAGTCGCTACCACTTGAGCTAAGACCATAAGCCAAGTACTTAGCATCCTCGCTGATACTGTTTAATGACACTGTTCCATCATCACTAAGAGTGTTGGGATCAAGCAAGACCTCAGGCTCAGCTTCTAAATCATCCTGAATACACAATACCAATCAAAAAAAGGCAATGAATAAAAACAAAAGTGGAGTTGAGTTACAAAACAGAGTTGTCTGAACAAACAAAGACCTGCATGTAGAGGACACTGTGAGCTTGTAGACCGGTGTTGTGGAAGTAAAAGTACTTGTCCCCTCGTCTGAAGGGTGTACCGTAGCGTGGATGGTCTATAAGGGATGTTATGTTGCGACGGAGGTTCTCCTTCGTTTCACATTTTTCGAGTATAGAATCTGTTAGTCTCACTTGGTTTTGCACAAACTCTTTCACTTCTTCAGCGTCAGGATCCTCTAACCTAAACCAAAAAAAGTCAATAGACATAATCGGTTTTCAGTTTCTCAAAAATTAAATGAGATGATGAGAACCGGTTCTAAGCATTGCGAAATGAAACATTTGTTTCTGGTTACCAAAATTTGAATAGGTAATAATGATATGATATGATGAGAATTTGAAATCCAAATGAGATGAGAACCGGTCCTAGGCATAGATAGCTAAAATGTGACATTTGTTTCGGTTCCCGAAATTTAAATAACTAATATATGTACTGATCTCGTTTAGTTTATCATCAGTGTTTGTCTCTCTCGACAAATCTCGATTGGAACGTAAGATGAACTAGAGAGGTTGCAGTTGAAGAGACGAGAAGCTTACCAACGATAGGGATCTTTGATTTTGACGCCGTGATAATCATCTACAACGGAGTCATCACGGCGTGCTGATGGATACTGTAGTCGGTCGCCTGACAACACTTTAGAAGAAGACTCCATGGTCGCTGAGATTTGAAGGGACGAAGAAGAACAAGACTCGAGTCGTTGATTGTTGAGGAGGAGAAAAGAAGAAGAAGGAGATTGACGTGAGGTATTTATACGGAGGCTGAAACGGAGTGTTGGGACGGTTACAAACGCGAAAATCTGGGAACGCGCGTTGACTGCAACCGCTGTGAACATTTGGTCTTCTCTTCTTTTCTTTTTTTTTTATCGAAGGTCTTCTCTTCTCTACCTCTTCTTCTATTCTATTCTATCTTCTTCACAACGACTTTATATATGTTTCGACATTTTTATATAAAAATACATGTATTATTATTCACCAGTCTTTTATACTTTTGGAAAACTGATATATTTATGTGGTCCAATCCGTCGTATATGTGGAACAAGTATTTTTCTGTGGATACTTTGATAATAACGTAGCACGATTACATTCTTAAGCTGGGATTAAAACCACACCAAGTATCCAAGTTCTAATAAATTGGCTTCAAAAAACAGAAACAAAAATAACTCTTGGTGTTTCCATGGGGGTTTGGCCAGAATTTATGATGCTCATCAAACAACCTTTGCTCTCTGTTACAATCACAAGCTTAAGCACCATATTGGTTCACAGTCCATAAGTACGAAAACTTGCAGTCAGTTCTTTGAACTTAATCACTATGATAAAGGTCATTCAAACTTCCTCTCGCCAGGACCAAGAGAGATCCTTCTCCACATCCTTCTTCCCAAAGAAGAGAACCTGCGACCAGCATTCTTTACGAGAGGTGCAAAGTGAATCTGTCCCCTACTGCGTCTTTCATTCCAATCCAGATTTCAAAATGCTCGTCAATCAACCAGCGACTACATATCCCGGTATTTGCTCTAGAACATCTACATCTCACTCAACGACAGCTCCTTTTGTAGCGTCGCCCCTAATTGCAGAAACTTTGGCAATGCAAAACGCCATAAACTCTGCTTATAGCTATGGGATAAACTCTCTCAGCTTAGAAGCCTTTTTGAAGAAGCTTCCGGTTTTTATCTATGATTCAAACCGCTTAACCTATCCTTTTAATGCTTTGATTTCTTTTAATGTATCAAGTGAGTTTCACTCATTGAACTATCTGCTTGTAATTTGCGATTAAACTTAATATAATCATTGGTTTCACAAAAAAAGAAAAAAACATTTCAGATTAAAATTATGCTGTGGGCCTCTCCTGGTGTCTGTCCAGTTCACAGACGATAGCAGAAGTGTAGTAGGCCATAACTATATAAAAAGACTGGGTCTAAAAGTGGAGTAATATCTAATTCGAGGCCCTTATTAGACTTCAGTCCACTATATAAAAGCTCAATCACCTCACGTTTTCTCACGAGTTCCTCCAAAACTGTAACATCTTTTTCTCTCTATTACGATTTACGAAGGTTTGCAGACGCTTAATCATTCGCTAAACTATAGACTCCCCACATCGAAAGTCACTAATGGACTAGTTAGTATTTATAGATCATATATACCCTAGTTAATCCGTAGAACGGTTGGCACATGATTAATTACGTTAAAACATGATATTTAAAATACTGAGTCTGACAATGTAAACATACTGCTTTCACCTATGCGTCACAAAACAGCAGCCAGCTTCTTGCTAAATATAATGCGAGAATATTTGCAAAAACAGCAGCCAGCTTCTTGCCATGGAAAGCCTAATTAATCAAAATCGACATAAATAAGACAACTGAATATAGAAATGTATGGAAAAAGGTATAACGATAATAATGATGATCTATTTTGAAGTAAAATACTCACATATATTACTAATAACATATTAGTCAGAAAATACTCATCAGAATTAGAACACATATTATCACAAAAATATCCCTGCAACTTTACATACATGTTTACATTTCAAACATAAAAAAAAAACATCACAGTAACTAAGAAAATAGCCATTTTAAGGATGAACTTGATTTTTCTCCAACCTTGTTATCATATTGAACAGTATCATCATTGCAATTGTACAAATATAAACAAGTAACCACTTTCTATATGCACATAGATTCAAATTAACTTCAATAAAAACAAAACATCATAATAACATTGTGTGGGCTTAAAAAAAACATAAGGGTAGAGGAAATTTTTCTTTTCCATTACCATATTTTCCTGTGATTTCAATCTAGCTGTACATATTTTTGAGTAATGGGTCCTCTTTCTTTACGAATATTATTACCTTTCCTAGATGATGTAAACGTCCCCAACGCCACCACTACTTCACAACTGCACACTGGTCAACGCCCCTGAAAGTTAGAAGATGTTAAGTTTTTTTACAATCAAAATGTGATCAATTTAAGAAACCACCAACAGATTAGAGTCTCAACCAAGGAAAGCAACAAAACTTCAGAGAGATCAATCAAATCAAAGGAGACAGGAATGTCAACTAACGACTACTACAAATATACAAGTACATATATTAAGGTTGAGTAGATTCGATATAATATTATTATAATACCATATTTCTTCAAACTTGGATCTTGGTGTTCATCAAGTGATCTGGATCACCATGAGCCTCACATCTTGTATACATCAAATCATGAGGGGTTTTACAACGAAACCCTAACAGATTTCTATTGGCAATATGCCCACCTCCACTCACAAACACAAAGGTCGACACACACTTATAAAGAGAGGAGGTGGACAGAATGCCAAAGATCTCTGTAAGAAACTCTTTTGTCAAACCCACATGATCAAAGCTTTTCTCTCTTTCTTTCCGTCATATGTAATCAGGAGAGGTACACAATAATGAGGAAAGGTTTTTATTTTGACTTCAAGGAAAAAGGTTTTCATACAAAAGAAGAGAACAAAAAAAAGGCAAGAACCTACAAAGAGAACAATAGATGAGAGAGGTGAAAGATGGGGAAGAGTGAGAATATTTATTAGGTTGTGAAAGAGGCAGATGGGTTTCTCTTAATGATGGTGATGTACAGTTGTTGTTGTAGCAGGAAATTTATGAACCATGTATTATTAAAAAAACGAAACCCTAGATTATGATGTCACAAAAGCTACGGAGAAGATGTAACAAAAATCTTCTCAAAAGCTGGATTTTTGCGAATATATTTTTAGATCAAATGAAAGAGTGATCTGCACAAAAAATGAAAGTTGATCCATTTAAAAGTTCGGATTCGAAAAGACATAAGATCTAGTTTGAATTTTATTGAGGTATTTAGTTTACTTTTCACATGGTTTTTTCGTTAACAAATGTCAAAAGAAATTCAACTGGGGTTCTCTTACTGTTCGGTTTCCTTTTTCATACCCTTTTTCTGACCACAAATTAAACGGCTCCATTTCTGATTGACATTTTTCGCTTAACTTTGGTATATTTCCAAATGATCACTGTTAAGAATATTAATTTCTAATGATATTGACTGAATAGAGTAAAATGAAAACGTTATTAGGCTGTTACTCGATCAACAAAATTTGGAATTGGAATATGTGGAATGGGTATTCTATCTGATTCCAAAAAAAATAACGTCAATTATAATGAAAGAATCATAAAACATTTTTTGGGATAAATGGAAAGAGATCATTTCTTAACAAAAATATTCAGCAACACAAATGTTGAGGAATAAGTGAAATGAGTGGAATGCCTAATTTTATTATTAATTCAATTTTTTGGCATAATTATTAACTCAACTAATCTTTAATTTTTATCTATATTCCATTCATTTCAATTCATTTTATTCATGTTATTCCATACAATGGTTTTCAAGTTACACCCTTAGTTTTATTGACAAACTGCGTAACAAGCAATTTTTTTTTTGATTTTGTTATGGAACTTCAGAATGCTTAAAATAAAATGTAGACTTTACCTTAAACTATCAAATCAAAAATTAATTCAGCAACGTTAAATACTTAAAACATAAAATGGTTATAGGCTTATAACTAACTGTTTTTCTAACTTGTCTCTAAAATCTGTTACAATCTTAAATTTAAGTCACGACTTTTTGAAGCTGTGTTGTACGTAGATTGATATTTTTTATTTGAGATGTGTCAATGAGAATAAACGTTTAGTGCTCGAACTCATTGAGTCCCTACATCTAAATGGTAGTTGTATCCATAACAACCATTGATTATACTCGCACGTTGGGTGATAGAAGGTTCTTTTTAATCGATACATGGTCCGACGTACAAGCTTGTTATTTATCTCCCTAACTCCAAATTTTATGTCTTGGACACATTACGACACGTACCAAATTATTTTGAAGCTAGCTAGTAAGACAACCTTATATTTCTTAATTGAAAATTAACAGTTCAATTAACATTCTTAGCAAAAAAAAATAGTAAGAATCAATAGAGAGATAAAGAGAGATTGTTTGCTTATGATTTTCAAAACATTTTGAAATCTATATAGATTGTTTCGCTTTAAAAAAAATATATGTAGCAAAAGAGAACCAAAGAAACACAAAAAGAAAAACCATAGTAGTATATTGTTGAGAATCATGTAAATTTTGCAATGTCTGACTTCTGTTCATGTGCGGCAACTTCCAACTTATGGGTCCATCTATTCCTCCACGGTCCACCATTGAGTGGATTGCAGAATCCAAGGCTACGTAAATTAGGTCTGGGCACGAATCGATCGGATATTCGGATTTTTGAACATATTTAACTCGTATGCCACGGATATCTAATTTTCCGATTTGCTTTACTTTGAAAAAATACGGATATTCAGAAAAACGGGAAAAATAAATAGATATTTGCGGATATTTATGAATATTACGGATATCTCATTTATTTTGATTAACGCAAATGATCTTGAATATTTGATACAATTTTTTTTGTAAAATATATTTTTACATGATATATAAGGTAAAAATTAAAACAAGTAATGAATCTACATATTTTATAAACTTTTCAAACATAGCTAACAATTATAATAATACAAAACTTAATGAAAAATTGTAATTATCATAAATTTTGTTTCTTTCTTTTATCTAATAATTTTATATAAGTAATAATGTGAATAGAATTTGTCAATTCATATGTCAGAATAATAATTATATAATTATACATTTAAAACTTTAAATATAATCAAGATATATATAACCGGATCAGATCAGATATCCGTTTTTCAAAATTTTAATATTTATGATTTTCTTTGATTTTAATGGATATTGATTTTAGTATTTGGTTTGTTTCGGAAGCTTATGGATATCTGAAATTTTTAGATCGAATCAAAACGTATAACAAATCGAACCAAATTTAACGGATAAAATACCGAGCCCTAACGTAAACGAAATGTAACACAAAATTTAGAATAAAATATACCTAGTTTTACCTTTTGACCTAGAAATACGACAAATCTCTTCAGCATAAGGTCCAAATAAAAAAGAAGAATAATGTCCGTCCTTATTGTTTTCATATTTGAATGTCAAATGGCAAAATGCAATTAAATTGACATTCGTTTCTATAATCATATTTCCCTTCTGTCCATTGATATGTCGCACTCATCACTCCCAAAACCTGCAAAGTCTCATTTATTCCTTGTGACAATTTGTCTTGAAATCTTTATCTTTCTTTCTTACTGTATTTTACTCCCTTCTCTTCATATTGAATTTTATTCTAACCTTTAAAATTTATTCCATTATAAGTAATGGAACATATGGAGTATTCACCAGTAGTATTTTCTTTAACGGAACCAACTCCAATAAAAATGGACTTTTATTATTAGTAGTACTAGTGTGGATGTGAAAACAAATGCATGCCTTGCGTCATTAACTGCAATACCTCATAATTTTCCCCACTATTTATTGCCTCAAAATCTACCATTCCCATCTAACTTCCTCAACATTAAATTCTACTTCATCTGTTTCATTTTATTTCTTATTTAAATTTATGCACATAGATTAAAAAAATATATAATTTCGTACATTTCAAAATGAAAATATTATTACTTATACACCTAATCACATTCCAGTCATTAGAAAAATAAATAGAAAAATCTTTTTAATAAACTTTAATCATAAAACGATAATTATTTTGAAAACAATTTGTTTACTCTAGATTAACAATTAAACTGAAACGGAAGAAATTACATTTTACTGAAACCATTTTCATATCATACACTATATTCAGTTACTTCTACTTTATTCACTTCTTTGAATTATGCAAATAAGTCTTATACATATGTTTTTACCAAAACAAAACAAAATCATCATAAGTATGTATATGTCTAATTACTGTCACTACTACTAATTATCTATTAATAGTATACATTCTGTTTTACTATTTCAGTTTCAGAAAATAATTGTTGCTTGACACAGATAGATTTTTTTTATGTTTTCTATATATTTTGTATTGTTTAATAACAGGACATTTTAATTTTTTTTTAAAAAATCTGAATTATTATTGATGAAAATAAATTTAAATTATCTTCACATACATTAATATGTATGATACAAATTTAATTTGAATATTAATATGCTTATACATTTTAATTTTATTTTAATAGAATGAATAAGTATTTATTTTGGTTGGAAGGATGCAACAACTTGTTCAAATTTTCTAGATTTTATTCTTATTCAACAAAGATGGATTTTCTATATTTTTAAGGTATTTTTGTATACTTTTAAGAAACATTAATTGTGGATATTTGAATTGATTAAATTTTATTGGTGGATACTTATTAGAAAATGCATAGAAAAATAAATAGTAAATTAAAAAGTAAATATTTATTATGTTCTTAATAAACATGAAAACTCTAGAAAATCTTATTTTCAGGAACGAATGTAGTAGTATTAATTTTCAGTATATATTATAATTTTATGTATTTTTTATAAACAGCTGTATGATAGAAAGTTCAATTTTATACTGTAAATTTTAATTTTCTATCAAAATGCTTTATTGTAATTTTCTGAGAGAAAATTAATGACTTTTAATTATACAATTATTGTTTAATCAAAAAGCTTTCGTAATTTTTTAATATATAATTATTGTTAATATATAAGCTTTCATCTACGTTAATATATAATTATTGTTTGATCTATTTTATTGTTTGATCTATTTTATTGTTTAATGTAAACAGCTTTCGTAATTTTTTAATATTTTAAATTTAATAAGGTTTATTGTGTAATTTAATACGCTGACAAAATAGGTTTCGTATTAATGATGTTTGTTTGAGTTTGTATTTTATAGGTAAAATCGTTTCCATATATCCTGATCTTTCGTCGTTTGACTTTAAAGAATAAAAAAACAGAAACAAAAAAAAGAAACGTTGGGTTTGTCGGATTGTGAAATGTCAGTGATATGATTGAAATTATTTAAGAATTAGCTGTCGCATTTTACTGCCAGAACATTGCCTTGCTATCGATGTTTTTTTTTTCTTGAACTTCATGCTATCGATGTTATGTTCAAATAATAATATTTTCAGGTATATATTCATTTTTTTTTTCTTTTTGCTTAAAATATGTTCAAATTTGTTAAGACAAGATGGACATATATATTTAGTCAAAAAAAAGAGATGGACTATATACATAAATAAACTGACATTCGTATTTATAACAGTGACAAATATGAACAAGAAAATGTTATTCACGCCCTTTTTATTGAATCATCCATGACCAACTAGTGAAAACATTATTATGTTTCAGAATTAAGGGATGAGAACTCGATTATGAAAAGGTACACATTTGCTTCACTTTTAGTAAGCCTTTTTATTTTCATCATTCTCGTATTTAATTCTCAGACTTCCCACAAATGAAGGGATTTGCCACTATACTCCTCAGTGACTCAGTCTTAGCTAATTTCACTGGACTTGAATAACTTAATATCTAAACATACTTATAATATGCTTTTTTTGTTAAAGGGTTTTTATAATAATAATATGGCTGTTGCAGAAAAAAGCAAGAACAAAAAAAACTCGTATTCGAAAAATGAAGGGGTTTATTTGCACATATTTTTAGTGTTGTCTACACGTTATCTGTATGAATTCAAATGTAGAGGTGGATTTTTTTTTATCATATCATTGAGATGGACATATAACAAAAAAAATCGTACACATGCACATATATGATACAGCTACAGAAATTACATATCGTGATGAATATAATAGCATAGCATGTTATAACGTATTAAATATATATCATTCGTTTAACGCAGAGACCGATGCCTGGACAGATGCTTTTTATCCCAGCTGCATGATTGCTGAACTGATATCGTACTCCGTTAATATGCTGTAAGATACCATTTTATTATTAAGAACAATGTTTTCTTAATAAACTATGCGTAAGTTACTAAAAAGGCAACAAAAGTAAAAGAGAAAATGCAGAGATCAGCTGGCAAAATATAATTGCGAGTAGTGACTTTATACAAAAGAGGAGCTAATTGGGTTGTATATTCATATATGCTATGTTTCGATTCTTATTAATATATATGCTTTGTTAGATCATTTATAACCCATAGTATTATTTTAGTGTCAAAACTACGTTATTTTAGTGTAACTCAAACTAAAAATATATTATTTTCGAACCACAACACCATATCTCACATTATTTATTTTAATTATTATATTATTAAATTATAAACATTATTATTTAGTATTTACAATATAACTAATAATAATTATTTACAATATCACTAGTAATGATTATATAGTTATATTACATTCAAAAAGATTATAGTAACTTAATTATTTTACAACAAATAGTTACTATATTTCAATATATGATAATGTTTAAATAATATATATTTAATAACCTATTTTGTATATGATATTTTATCATAAATATCTAACTTAATATTTATATCTATCTATTTATTTCTTCATTTGTTATTAATTTAGTTTAATTTTATTAATAAAAATAAATAGTATTTAGTGTGGTGAATACGATCACACCAAATTTTGTAATACTATTCATTCATATAAAATAGTATAATGTTTATGTTGGATTAGAGATGCTGTTAGCCTTATTAGTATCTTTCAGAAATAAGCAGTTCTCACAGCTGTAAGCTTATTTTTTTGGTTCCCAGTTTTATGTTTCGATTTTCTTCTATTTTGGTATAATTTTCTTTTATTTTTGTCAATGAGATTTTATTTATTTACTGCACATGTTAACGATGAAATCCCCATGTATTAAAAAATCAAAGATTCACACATACAAGACACAAAGGACGACCAAACACCCCACGAGACCAAACTTGACATGTATTAAGAGAATTGTGTGTAAATGTATCATTTTGGTTTGCAATGATCAAGTCAATGCTATTTCTCGTTTATAAAAAAAAATTGTAGATACGAAGTTTCAAAAAAAAAAAATTTTAAAAACGATTAGCTTAAAAACAGGTATGATGTATTTATTTTTACTATTTTCTGTTGATAAAATTCTTAGTTGGAACGCTTTATATTTCAATCATGTACCTTGTAAACTACGCAACCACGCCATTCTTTAGCAACTCTTCAACCCACATCATATTTTAGCAAGACTTTCCCATGAGTTTAGCTTGCACTGTACTAGCAAGACATACGTAGTGCTCTAAATATCTCCACACAACAGATGTGTTACTGTATTCTCTCCCTGCTATAAAGTGCATAATCTCTCCATGCTTGAGTAAGTAACTAAGCTAAAACACTGATTCTGTGTTAGAACAACTCAAAATTTGATTTTCCATGGACATGTTTGTGCTCGGGCCTAGCTTATATTCTTCCATCGGAATTAAGAACCTTCAACTCATACTCAGTTTGACGTTGTATAATCATATGATGAATTAGTCTTTACGGCAGTCACTTGAAAACAGATTCCGGACCTGACAACGTCTCTGCTGCTCACTTGATAGATCTCTATATGTTGTTTGCCTCTAAACATTCTCACCACCTCTTGCCAAAGGCAAGCTCTCTCTGCATCATTCTCATCCTTGTCAAAGTATTTCAGCTTGAAACAAACTTGACTCTTTAATCCCACAAAATTTCACATTCACACTGGAATTAATCTTACTTTTCCTTTTCATCTTGAAGTTTTACGCATGATCATGATTGTTCCAAACACAACCTCTCACTCTGATGGACTTTCTTTCATCAAATTAAGAATATATGATGTTGTCTCTCCAAGTTCTGCTTCTGATTATTGATTCTTCTGGACCCATCTCCTCTTGTGGGTATTTAAAGCAAGATCAAGTATCTGCTACGACAGATACTACTTAAACACTTCAACTTTTTAAGTAGGCTTTCACATATGACAAAAATCCATGATTTACTTCCAGAAAATGATTCTCCATTCTTAGTTGGGAATACAACAGATTATTAGTTGGAAATTCTGAGCAAGATCTTTCTCATGATGCATTTTTTTTCTTTACGACCGTATTCCTCTAACAGCATCTGATGCTTACAATCACTTCTTGGACACATGTAGCTTAGAGAATGAGACCCCCTCTCTCTCTCTCTCTCAAGGTCTATTGCTCAGATTAGGTAAAGTACTTCATAAGTTCTTTTTCATGTGCCTTTTCAATAGAACCCTAGACGCGCTTAACCATTTCATGTCACCGCTTTCTTGTACTTATACCCTTCTAGGATCAAAACCCTCAGCTCCTCAAGCCCATTAATCTCTTTTTATTAGTTATACTTAATTAGACTTAAAGTCCATATGGCTATTCGTTTGATGGCTGCAGCCCAAGAACTCTGTCTTCCTTTAATAAGACTCCTTATGCCTCGTCAGTACTTTGTAACGAACAAACGTGACTTCACATAACATCTTGTGTTACCTACACCTTACATTAATTAAACATATGTTCTTCAAACTCCACATCAGTCATCAAGCTCAAATTTGAGCAACGTATCTTGTATACTTCTCTTTGTCTTAGCAACTCCACATCAACAAGTTCCAAGTTCCAGCATCAAGTTGATGGTCTATTCTGACATCATATAAAGCTCAGTCACCACAACTCATTAGATTGAAACTCAAACCATTTTAAACACAGTTGTCATATCTTGTGTGCTCAGATGTCTAAGAATATACACTGGAAACATATATGGAAAGCATCATATTTTCTCATGTAATGTATCATTTTCTCTTTTTATTAGAAAATATAAATCAAGGTAGCTTGTATAAAGTGTAAAGGATAATTATTATTGATATGAGAATGTACATATTTATATAGAGTTTACAAGAGATTATAGGAAGGAATCAATGAGCTTGATACACAAGTAAGATTGATACACAAGTAATGAAGAGAATATACGGAAGTGATGATCGTATCAACTTTCCTTAATATGCTCCCTCAAGATAGAGGTGCTTGAGCAACTCCAATCTTGGATGATAGTTGCTGGAATGGAGCTCTTGAAAGTGGCTTAGTTAAAGCATCTGCAAGCTGATCTTTTGTAGATACATGGACCACACGTAGAGCACCTGATGCGACCTGGTTTCTGATGAAATGATAGTCTAGGGCTAGATGCTTCATTCTAGAGTGAAAAACAGGGTTAGCACACAGATATGTAGCTCCAACATTATCACAATAGATCACTGGAGGTCCCTTTATGAAGATACCAAGTTCCACCAAGATTGAACATATCCATCGTAACTCGGCAGAGGTATTCGCAACAGAACGATATTCCGCCTCCGTAGATGATCTCGCGACACCCTTCTGTTTTCTAGAGGACCAGGAAATAGGATGCTTGCCAAGATAAACAATGAACGCATTTGTGGACAGATAATCATCGGTGTCACCTGCCCAGTCAGCATCCGAATAGGCGTGTAGAGATAAGTGGTTGTTGCAGCTGAAGAATAGACCATGCGACACTGGAAATTGGGTTTTCTGGTTCAGGAACGGCTGGTGCTTGTAGCGGGGAAAACGGTGGTGATTGATCTGCATTCAGGGGTGGCGGAGATGAGACTTGTACGAGTGACGGAGTGATCGTTGGCACGAGCGTAACCGGAGGGTTCCAATCAGAGATCGTAGCAATTGGAGAAGGAGGCATTTTGCTTAGAGATTGAAAGGGAAAATTATTTTCAAGAAATCGCACATGGCGAGAGACATAGAGACGATGTGAAGTTGGATCAAAACACAGGTACGCACTTTGGGTTAAGGAATACCCTAGGAACACACACTGAGTTGATCGAGTTTGGAGTTTGTGGTCACGATAGGGACGTAACCAGGGAAAGCACATACAACCGAAAATTTTGAGTTTTAAGTAGTTGGGTTGAGTTTGAAAAAGAAGAAAGTAAGGCGAGTTTAGAGATAGAACAGGAGTAGGCATTCGATTAATAAGATAAACAGCAGTAGCAAAAGCATAAGACCAGAATGTGTTTGGCATTTTAGCTTGAGGAAGAAGGGACAAACCAGTTTCCACAATGTGGCGATGTCGTCTTTCAGACAAGCCATTGTGTTCTGGTGTATGCGGCGGAGTAGTTAGATGAGAGATGCCTGATTGAGAGAGAAAAGATCGTAAGGCAATGAACTCTCCGCCGTTGTCGGAGAAGAGAGTCCCAATTCTCGTTTGAAATTTATTTTCTGTAAGAGACTTGAAAGCAATGAAAATTTCTTTGACATGGGATTTGAGTTTAAGAGGATAAAACCAGGAGTAGCGAGTGAAATGATCGACGATGATAAGATAGTGTTTGTAGTTATCAATAGAAACCACGGGAGATGTCCATAGATCAGTGAAAAGATACTCTAATGGACGAGATGATGAAATTGAGGTTTGAGCAAAAGAGAGTTTGTGACTTTTATTAGAAAGGCAATCAAAACAAGAGAAAGTATTTGAAGCAGAAACAGAATCTGAAATAGGTAAAGCAAATTTAGAAAGCATAGTTTTGAGAATCTGAGCCGAAGGATGGCCGAGCCGGGAATGCCAGTCTGAGAATGATGTTTTGACGGACGGGGTTGCAAAGAAGGAAGCTGCGGAGGCATTCACGATCGGCCACTCGTACAATTCTCTATTTGTATGTCCTTGGAGTAACCGCACCCCCGAGGTCAGATCTTTCACCTGAAAATAGGATGGGAAAAATTCAATGGAAACTTGGTTATTATTGCATAACTTGTACACAGACATAAGGTTTTTATGAATGGATGGGACAAGTAAAACATTGGCTAACGATAAAGGTTTGTGGTTTGTAGGTAAAGAAACAGAACCCGTATGAGTAATGGGAAGACCGCTGCCGTCACCGATAAGAACCTCTTCTCCACCAGTGTATGGTTGATGATGAGAGAGGTTGTTCAAATCCGATGTGATGTGATGGGTCGCACCTGAGTCCAAGACCCAGGGTTGCTGAGTAGTGGCGTATGCGACATTGGCTCTTGGGTTCCACGCTGATGGTGCAGGTTGAGGAGTTGGGAGCAACGCAGGCTGCATATGCTGCTGATACTGCTGGAGTTGGCTGCAACGCTTTGCTGAGTGCCCTTGAATGCCACAAATCTGACACCGTCTGAGGTAGGGTCGGAAGGACCTCTGTGGAGTGTTGGTGGGAGCAGTGTTCCAGTTCTGTTGAGGACGCTTGGACTGCTTCTGAGACGGACGAGAGTTGTGAGCATAGTTTGCAGTGGAAATCTGAAGTTTCGCTTCAAAGTTGATCAACTTCTCGTGAAGTTCAGTAAGAGATGGTGGTGAGTCACGTCCCTCAGTCTGCTCTATCACCGGCTTGTATTCTTCAGGTAGACCTTGAAGAATGTAATCGAGCTTATCCTCATGGTCAAGGATCTTACCAAGCAGCGCAAGCTGATCAAACCGCGAGGTAAGTCCTTGAAGATACTCATCAATGGTTTTGGACTCCTTCGTCCATTGCTTGACCTGATTGAGAAGTTGTTTGATATGGCCACGGGTAGGCTTAGCGTAGGTGGACGTGAGAATAGTCCAGACACCAAATGCCGTCGACGCCAAGGAGACAATGGGCTGGATGCTTTGAGAGATGGCACCTAGGAGAGCACTGAAGACTAGTTTGTCTTGGCGTGTCCAGAGAAGAAATGCCGGATTTGGAGTGGTGACATCATCAACGGTAAGAGTCGCATCAGGTGGAGGGATTGTAGCATCAAGAAGGTGACCTAGTTCATACCCATCAAGAAGAGCATGAACTTGTTGGGACCAAACAAGAAAGTTTGTGGAAGTGAGCTTGATGATATTAGACATATTAATGTGAAGCAATGAAGTGGTGTTTGGGACAATGGTTTCTGCAGCCGAAGTGACAGCAGGGAGGTTTGAGCTGGTGTTAGAAGCCATTGATGAAAGCTTGAAGAACGTAAAAGAAGAAGACGAAGGAAGAAAAGAGGGAGGAAAGAGGTGGAATTTTTTTTTCTTTTTTTTTTTTTAGGTTAGAACCTGCTTTGATACCATATAAAGTGTAAAGGATAATTATTATTGATATGAGAATGTACATATTTATACAGAGTTTACAAGAGATTATAGGAAGGAATCAATGAGCTTGATACACAAGTAAGATTGATACACAAGTAATGAAGAGAATATACGGAAGTGATGATCGTATCAACTTTCCTTAATAGCTTGAACCATTTTTAGTTATTTCCAAATGTATGAAGCATTGTTTCGACGAGCGTTAATTCATTCATTACAGGTTTCCGATCGAATATATCAGCTGGAGATCCAAGTCGTATGTGCATTATAGTCTACAGTTGGAATGACGTGAATAGATTAACATCAGATTTATAAGATCTTAATATTAATCAGACCAATCTTTACCGAACTTATCCTCCCTAATGAATTAAACAGGTCGGGTGCGCAAAAAGAGCACGTGACCGATGTAAAAAATGAAGCCATAGTGTGGAGCGATCAAAGATTCGTCTCGACATACAGACAGATTGCATAGCACGTAGTCATGTGGCATGATCATCTGAGTCATGTGGTATTACCGATCTACCACAAATCATAATTTAATTAAAACAATAATTGGATAGTCCAAGAACCAGCAGCTAAAACATTATTTAATTCTACGAGCTCACGGATCCTGGACCAGTATAACGACGGAGCTTACTATGTTATTGGCGATTATTATTTTATCACACTAAGCACGACTTCTCCACAACTAAGGAGCTGACGTCCTGATTAACGTGGAAAGAGTGAAGTGTCCGTAGCTTAGGATCACATAAGATTATCTCGATCGACTTTTAGGCCTAGAGGAAAAATGATCTCATCGCATATCAGGTAGTCATCCATATCTATTAATCAACGAATCTACACATAAATTGAGTCCTTAACCTAAAAATGTGCATTAGTTTTGTTGTCATTTCATTGTTCATTTTCAAATATGATATTTTTTTTTGAAACTGGCTTCATCAAATATGATATTATGCTGATGAATATTTTTTTTAAACGATAAATCATGATATATACTTGATTACATTCAAAGGAGATCTACACATTCACCTAAATGAAAATAATTAGTTTTTTTTATATTGGCAGATTTTAAAAATAATTTCAAAAATATTTATGTTAAGTCACCTTATCAATTCTAATAATAAAATTTTGCGATGTATAACTAGAAGATATAAGAGAGAGGGCTACACTATGGATTTTAATTTTTGATTTGGTTTTGGATTAGGTTTTAAATTTACAAATACTTACATCCAAAACAAAACTAAATTTATTATGGATAGTTTGGTTCTAATTCAATTTTGACATAAGTTTAATTTCAGTAAACTATACTCATTATTAAAAAAACTTGATTTTCAATATTTGTTTTTAGGTTCAATTCAATATTTGTTATAATTACAATATACTAACATGTGACTTAATTCCTAAAATAGTTTATTTTGGATCAGATCGGCTTTATAATTATTCGGATGTAAACATCCTACACACTAGTAGTAGTGGACCACTAATCTCAGTTATCTTATTTCCTAAAACCGATTATTTATTACCTATTCTGCACATAAAAACTAGTAACCCCGTTAGACAATTAAAGAGTCGTAACCTCAACGTCTCTTCTCTTACTTTTCTCCTCCTCCTCTCTCTCTCCTTCTTGAGGAAACAAATGGACTCTGTGGCGCTATACTGCACCGCCGCTCTCGTAGCCTGCGGCGGCCTCTACTGGTTCATATGCATCTTAGGTCCGGCAGAGAGAAAAGGCAAACGAGCCTCAGATCTCTCCGGAGGCTCAATCTCCGCCGAGAACGTTAAAGACAACTACAACCAGTACTGGTCTTTCTTCCGCAAACCTAAAGAGATCGAAAGCGCCGAGAAAGTCCCTGACTTCGTGGACACGTTCTACAACCTCGTCACCGACATCTACGAGTGGGGGTGGGGACAGTCTTTCCACTTCTCCCCTTCCATCCCTGGAAAATCCGACAAGGAAGCCACGAGGATCCACGAAGAGATGGCCGTTGACCTCATTAAAGTCAAACCGGGACAGAAGATCCTCGACGCCGGCTGCGGCGTCGGCGGGCCCATGAGAGCCATCGCGGCCCATTCGAAGGCCCATGTAACGGGAATCACCATCAACGACTACCAAGTCAAGAGAGCCAAGCAGCACAACACGAAAGCGGGGTTGGACTCTCTCTGCGACGTCGTTTGCGGTAACTTTTTAAAGATGCCGTTTGATGAAAACACGTTCGATGGTGCGTACTCTATAGAAGCAACATGTCACGCTCCCAAGCTAGAAGAAGTGTACGCGGAGATCTTCAGGGTGATGAAACCAGGATCTTTGTACGTTTCGTACGAGTGGGTCACGACTGATAAGTACGTGGACGATGATCAGGAACACAAGGAGGTGATTCAAGGGATCGAGAGAGGAGATGCTCTTCCTGGTCTGAGAAGCTACGCTGATATCGCTGCGACGGCTAAGAAAGTAGGGTTTGAGGTTGTGGACGAGAGGGATTTGGCTAAGCCTCCGGCTAAACCGTGGTGGAGCAGGCTTAAGATGGGCCGTGTTGCGTATTGGAGAAACCATGTTGTGGTTGTGGTACTGTCTGCTATTGGGGTTGCACCTAAAGGAACGGTTGATGTTCATGAGATGTTGTTTAAGACTGCTGATTATTTGACTAGAGGTGGTGAGACTGGAATCTTCTCGCCCATGCATATGATCCTCTGTAGAAAACCAGAGAAAGCTCCTGAATGATTGAGAGAATCTACTTCGTCTTCTTTTTCTTGTTTTTTTTTTTGTCAACCTTTTTTTTTTTTTTTTTTAAACCCCCCTTTTTTTTTTTTTTTTTTTTTTTTTTTTTTGTCAACCTTTTTTTTTTTTTTTTGTCAACCCGTCTTCTTTTTCTTGTTATTTGTTTTTTAATTCGAAATTTCATGTTTAACAACTGAAGCATCTTTTAGTATCGTAGTTGTATCACTTTGATGTTCGTGTACCCTTTTATTATTTTGTTTTTCAATTTGATTTGTTTTGATTTTTTAATTGATGTTACTAGAATCACTTAAATTTGTTCTTTCGATATAATTTCCAAAATCAGTCGCCGGGGAAATGATCGGAGCTATCTGCATTAGTTTTCGGTCTTTCCACCGTAGGATTAAACCAGAATGGAGTCGTGGAGACCTGCCGTCTATTGCGCCGGCGAATAGCATGAGTTAAGCACGTGTAGTGTCACTTTTGAACTTTGTAAGTCAATGAGTTGTTTTATAGTTTAGGACGTGCTAGGTGTCGACATTGCTTTAGTTGATAGTGGTAAGTGACTAAGTTGAGTGGTCGTGGGATGTGTGGGCCGTCCGATATTGTATATTTTAGTGTCAACCGTCTGACAATTTTTAATTTTAAAAGTTGATTTTGGATATTAGATTAATGGTTTGTTTGTCGCATTGCAGTAGTGGGTGGATCGTGGTCGTAACACGCAGTCCAGCTAAAAAGTGTCTTCTCAAGCCACTTGTAACTTTCTAAGTAGTACCGAAGTTTTATATTGATTGATTTAGATAGATTTAGTAATAATTAACAAGAGTTTGGGTCGAAACTAGAATGGCTTATTGATACGATGGGCTAAAGGCATATACTTTATCGGCCTGCCTCATTCCATTTTCATGCCTCAAGGTACTAGAATGTTTGAAACACATAAAATACACGTCCAGTGTTTTCTGTTTGTCAAGGGACCATCGGACCTGAGAAGCTGCATGAAACACTGTGGTCCCTGCGTCAAGGTTTATCCGACAGCACCGAAGCTGTCCTGGTCGATGTCTGAGACCGTCGTGTTCGCTAGAATGAACGGGGACGAGAACGATAGCTGCATGGAGTTTCTCAAGGACATGAATTAGAGACGGCAATTTTGTGGCCGGTTTGTAGGTTCTGGTATAAAGGAGAAACTCATTGGAGGTGTTCGTGTCACTTACTAAATTGTAAACTCCATTTACTAGAAAGAAAATGATTATTTTCTTTTACGCTTTGAACCATCCGAGACCGGTTTATATAGAAACCCACAAAATGGGGGATTCTTGGTTTGTTTGGCTTTGTCCTTTTAACTTTGAAGGCACGGAATTTGAGTATTTCGATAAGAGAATGAGATGTAAATTGATTTGTATCTAACCAATGAAGATTTTGTGTTATTCTATACTAGTATTAGACTATTAGTATATAATTATAAGCATAAATATCATTTTGTATGTGATACGAAGACATATGTGTTGTTGTCATACACATTGTCATCTGTCACCATATGGGAAAAGCAAGATCAGTTTGTAATTGTAAATATAAGAATGTAACCGATCAACAGCTTTTCCCAAGTCCCATCCACCATTCGCAAGAAGGTGAGCAAAACACTCACATGCTGCAATATCAATTAAGCCGACCCAAAATAATTCAAGAAATAGAGTGGACTAACATTTGAAAGAAGAGATAAACATATCCCAAGACTCATTTAACTTAATCTCCATCACTAGTTTAATGTCACTTTTCAGTTTCCATTATAGGGTTGTAAGTGTTGTCATCTTCTTTGTTTCTAGCTAACTTGTCAAAAACTATTTGGTTCATCCGTTACATTTACACTAATGTATCTAATATAGTTCACAAAAAAAATGTAGTGAGAGAGAGATTTTATCTGGCATGTAGCAAAACTGAACCAAATCATGTATATTCACAAAGACTAACTAATGATGTCAAATACTGATCATCAGCACCATTCAGCATATACACATAATAACAAAATCAAGATTCACTCTGTATAACTAATGAAACATTCTATGATCAAATTTGTAGTGATATATATATTGAATAAAAGGAGAGAAACTTTGGAATATGATCAAGAGGTATGAAGATGAAGTGGTTTTGGTGGATCCATGGTTCTTCTCTTCCACAAGTTAACTTCATTCTTCGGCGTCATACTCAACGGAGCTGAGAACGGAATTATGATATCATCTTCTTCCTCTTCCTTGTCTCTTAAGTAACCTCCTCTCCTCTCATCATCGGAAGAGTAACCACGGCGATGATCAGCCGGAGACTCTTCCTCACGTTTCATCTCAACCTCCCAGTCAAATCTTCCTAAACCATCACGGCTGCTCGCAAACTTCTTCATCTGACCTAAAGACGGCACCGCCTCGGAGGAAGCCACCGTGACCGTGACCGGATCTTCAGACACAGCGGCGGGATGGGGTTTTATAGACGTGTTACTTCCAGCCGCTGACGAGGAGAACGAGAAGAGACGCTTGAACTTCGAGAGACGACCTTTATAATCATCTTCTTTGGTTAAAGAAGACGATGATGACGTTTTAGGGTTTTTCTTAGGTGAGGAGCGTTTTGATTTAACGAGCTTGATCTGACCGATGCAAGAGACTTTAGGTGAAGTGGGCTCGTCCCAAACGGCGTCGCTTTTGTTTCTCCTTACACGAGCGGCGTTAGGCACCAATACCATAGGACCGGAGAAATACGCTTTGTTGGAAGACAACGACGACGTCGTGTTGTGGTTGTGGTTGTGGTGGAGATCTTTCCCGGGACTAAACGGAGGTACGCGTTGTCCGAACGACATGGCTTTGGGAAGGGTCTTCAGTATCTTGTTCTTGTTCTTTGGTTTTGAAGTTGAAGCATGGTGCTTATTCTCCATTGGTTGATTCATAGCAAAATCGAAGACAGGAACAGAGGAGTTCTGGCCCTTTTTTTGAGATGTTCAAGAAGGAAACAAAGTTCTTTTCAGAAAAAGAAAAAGAAGGAAACAAAGTTCGAAAAAGTCAACGATGATGCCTGGATTAGAGGAGTTTTGGTCAAATCAAATCTGAGCTAAAAGGCAAAGAAGACCTTTGTGCCGGTTTATAAAATCAAATATTTAAGGCAAGTTTCCATTTCACTAGCTAATGAGAACACGTAGTTAGAAGGTACTCGTAAATCATAATTAAAAGAGACCAAATCAATGTAATAAGAAAAAGAAAAAAAAATCAAAGTTCTCGAAAATGCTCTAGAGGACAAAGTAAATTTTCCTTTTTATGCAGGTTATCCTAATTACTAATCTGACTTTGACGTGAGCCATAATAATCCGAAAATCATAATCGTGTTGCTTTGAAACGGAGGAGATTAGTAGCTACAGATCATCCTACTAATTACTAATTTGACTTTAACGTGAGCCATAATAATCCGAAAATCAGGCATACAATAAGGTAGACAGACCCATTAACAAACTACAGATGTAATGGAGCTAGTTTTTTTTCTGTGTCTCACATAATTCAGATTTTGATAGCTTTTCTTTGTTAAGTAGGCAAACTAAAAGTCTTGTAATTGTAACAACTGGAAGAAATTTATTTTTTATGGAACAGACTAATATATTGTTTAATTTTGTTTTTCATAGTTTATTTACAACTCATATTTATAATCCATGAGCAAGCAAAACAATCGAGATGAAAATGGACGTTTGACACATTCCAGTAGTTGTGTGTGGATGAAGTTATTGAAGTATTAAACTGGTCAGAATCTTAATAAATAAAGTAGGCTTTTGTATCTTCATAGGGGGAATAATGACACATGTCCCATTTTTTTAAACGGTGCGTTTAGATAATACGCTGGTTTCACATGTTTTTGGGTTTCGTTCGATTGGTTGGGCTTCTAATTATACAAACCAGGCCCATAGCTTCCGTCGCTTCCCATCTCGATGTTTCCAGATCGGACGAAGTTCAGCCTAGAGCTTTCTTCTACCACAACTTTTTGTCTGTTCGCTTACCCTAGCAACCTCAAACATACAAAAACCGCTGCGACTCATCAATCCAACACCCACCTCCCATTACTTTAACATTAATTTTCCAACTCTTGATCTTTCAACTTTCTCTAATTTAATTCTATAAATAGTTATGTCTACATCAAGAATTTCATCACTCAAACAGCCTCCTTACTATTTCTCACTCACAATCACAGTAACCAGCAATGATAACTTATCAGCTATTGCTTCAGAGTTGAACCCAGCCATTGTTCTCAGGCTGCAGATCGTCTTCTTTGTTTGTTGGAGAGGTGTAACATCAAATGGCCACTGTTTGATGGGCCTCAAGATGCTCATACCTGATGAAAATGTAGGTGCTGTTATTAGCTTCTCCACTCTCTTACAATTGTTACCGCCACATTTAGCTTCTCCACTCTCTTACAATTGTTACCGCCACATACGATTATTTCCTTTCTTACTCTTCACCCTAGAAAGAAACAATCTTTTTGAGGTTATGAATTCTTGATTCTTAAAAATAAACGTTTCTGATTATATTGAAGAATAATAGTAAGGACTATACATGTTCTGTAGAGATAGTGCAAGCACCTGGATAATTCATTGGGAATCTCTTTTCTCTTAGATCTGTAAGAATACACATTAGACTTCTTATACTTATCAATGTTAGATTCCTCATGTCAGTGACGGTGGAGGACAACATTCACCAACAAAATCCAGTAAAAAGACAGTCCGAGACTCCAAGAGAGATGGATACAGTGGGAAAAGTTTTGCTGGTGTAGAAGATAAGAAGAAATTTTTTGCCCACGGCTCCATCGCTAACAATGACGCACTTTATAATATGACATAGCTGTTGTTGTTGATGATACTGATGCTGGAGACACATAAGCTGAAATTGATTTGAGATATGAGAATAAGACTTTGATTTAGATTCTCTTT
>OVBX01000143.1:0-58802 GCA_900406325.1 Erucastrum elatum | reverse complement strand
GGCTATGTTAGTCTTCAAATTTGTAATACCTTCAAGAGTCACTGATCTGCTGCATAAATTGATGTTGAGTAGTTATCAGTTCTCTGTTTAAGGAAGATCAAATTGACCATATGGATACATTTTTTTTTGCAGATTTTTTTTTTGTTGTTCCATGTATTTATCTCTTATATTTAATTTACCTTTCTTTGTCAAAGTGTTATCTGTTAAATTATATTTCCATGAAATTGTTCACCTACTTACTTAACGATAGTTTATTTGAAAAAAAAAAACGTATTACATACAAGAACAATAGCACATGTGAAGCTTGGTTTTGAATAGTGCTAATATATATAACATTACTAATTAATTAGAAAGACAAATGTAAGAAATATTATTGAATTTGTTTTAACATAAGCCAGCATATATTATTTTGGTTGTAACAAGAAGAAGCCTATATAAAAAATAATAATAATTTATGCTATATATTATCTATAAAAAAACACGAATAAAAACTACTCCCTCCGTATCAGTTTAAGTGGTGTTTAAAGATTTTGATTTTGTC
The DNA here is from genome assembly GCA_900406325.1 of Erucastrum elatum. NCBI lineage: Eukaryota > Viridiplantae > Streptophyta > Magnoliopsida > Brassicales > Brassicaceae > Erucastrum > Erucastrum elatum. The sequence continues at coordinate 58,261 of OVBX01000143.1, read as the reverse complement.
CCAAAATAAGTGATGTTCTCACAATTCTAGATAAAATTTAATGTCATTTGAAATTTTTGACCAATTATAAAATACTGCATATTTTTCTTATTAGTTGCTTTAATAAATTACATAAAAGTTTGTGTTTTCTTAATATGAGTGCAAAAACCTTAAACTTCACATAAAATGGGACAGAGGGAGTATCATGCAATAAGTTGTAAACCTTCATAAACCTATAGAGAGATTTTAAATGTTTTTCAACGACTTGTGATATTTTTGAGAAAAAAATACAGAATAATTTTGGAAACAAAACATCAAACTAATATTTTAAAATCTTACCAAAAGGAGAAACACAAAGGCAAAGACATCCAAAAAGAACAAATATTTCCAATTAGGTTAAAGGAAGATAGCGAGAGACACTCATTGTGGGCAGAACATCGCTTAAGATGGAAGCAAAGGAATCGCCTTTCTTCTTTTGTAGGACTAAATTCAATTAACGGACCAATTAACTTACCAGAAAATAAAATTATCAATATATAAATTAGCATGAGAACATCGATAAATATTGATTTTCTTAATGCCAACGATTACTATTTGGATTAGTGTGGGAATATGCCATGGTCTCTTCACACTTAGGAAAATGTGCGACCTATCAAGAGCTGATATTTCGGTTACTTTTCACATCTAGTTTAGTTCAGTAATTAATTTGCTTACACACTTTTAGAGATGTTTTTGTAGCTAGTATTTGTAAACATACTGGCGTAAGTGTGGAATCAATTAAAGAACAACACACATTTAAGATACAAGATGACAAATGAAAAGACCTAAAACGCTAGAGATAATAGCATAAGGGGTTTTATTCGATAGCTTTGGATTCCTATTTATCTATTTGTATTTTCTTTTTGTTATATATATATATATATATATATATATATATCTACATACGTGGAATATACTCTCGTTCCATTTATATTATTTAGAACTTCCATTTATATAGATATACGTAGCATCATGATGTAACAGCCGCATATGGTCCAGAACCGATATAGTTCAATGTTTATTGAATTTATTCTTAAAAATATAACACAGCAATTTCCAAAATGATGTTAGTTATTACAGTTTAAGATGATTGATTCCCTTCATAACATTGTTAAATATACTGTAGAATACTTTAAAGTGTTTATATGGGTTATATATGGGAAGGCTTATAAAGTTTTTTTTGATAAAGGGCTTGAAGGCATATAAAGTTCTAATATAAATACCTAAATATTATCATTGGGGACTCGTAGTAAAACAATTAGAAAAGTATGTTACATTTTTCATGTATATAGTGGTGGTGGAGAGTTTCTAGAGGATTTTCTCTCACCGTGTAAATATATTATATATATTAAAACTTCAAAAAATAAACAATTTTCTATCCCGAATCTTTGAAACTTAATCGAAATACAACAATTCTGGTTTTGAGAACAAACACACAGACATAATGATGAGTTTTGAGTCTTCAGGTAATCAAGAGCTTACCCAACAGAAGAATCACGAAAGTGGAAAGCAACCGAAAGCTCGTATCTCGTTGTGTGCATGTTGGGTCCGTTTGTCTCTCTTTTTCGCTCTCTACGATGTGCAGAAGATGCTTCATATACATAGCGTCGTTCATTAAAATAAAAACAATTAAGTATTTTAACAAAAGGTCTCGATGTTGATCCCTTTCTGATGATAATTTATAGGTTAACGTGGTAACCACAATAACAAATTATAGAATATAGTATCAATTTATATAAAGTTGCGTGATCAAGAGAGCTTTTAGGACGTAGAGGGAGAGAGAGATAAAGAGAGCGCATCGCCACACATGAAGAGAAGGACATGCACAAGCCAGACATGGATGCGTTTTGTCTTTGCCTATATACCGAATCAACACCGCAAAAATTTCAATTCTGTAAAACAAATTATCCATTATCGAAAACATGTTACACGATGTATCCGATTACTAGAAATAGAAGTTTTAAGTTTTGGTATTTTCAGTTTAATGCAACTTAAAATGAAAATAAAACAAATATATATATATACCAAAATAACAGTCTCACAAAAGAAAGTGTTAAAAATTTATCTATCGGGGATAAGCATTACGTGCACAAAAAAGTGATAAGCATTACTATCTTGCAAAAAATAAAAAATTATGACAAGTAAATCCTGTCTCCTTCAAGTTTACTATAGTATATGTTTTGTACAAACATGTGAACAGTGGCGGAGGTAACTTGTTGTGAGGCGTGTCAAAAAAAAAGAAAAAAATTACATGAATTTTGAAATTAATAACTAAGAAAATGTTACAAATGTTAGCTATTGACCCATATGTTATATGCTTATGATATAATTGACCCTTCTTAGAACTTAGAAATCTGGCTAGTTCTGCCACTGCATGTGAAGCATGACTACGAATCCTGAGAAAACTCAATGTTCCCAAAAATAGTTCTGAAATGAACCTTCTTCGTAGATAATAATAATAGAATTCCACTTGACTGTTTGCGGCTTCATTGCTTGTGCTCGGGCATTTGGGTAACATTGGTTATGAGGATATTGGATCGATCGCACTATTGTCTTCTGTAAATGAAATTCACTTGTATAAATGCATGTTGATTTGAGATAAAGGAAATGAAACAATAAAAAGCGTATATGTAAACACGTTAAGATTAGCAAGCAACCAGCGTGTAAACACATAGCTATGCAAGTATTAGTCTATTGCTATCGAAAATTAAAGTAAGGTTTATTGTACATGAACCGGATCTGAAAATACGAGGGTTTAAAACATTTCTTAAGAACTCTGAAAAATTTAGGGGTCGAATTCAATGTCTGAGAGTTTATATCTTTAGAATTTTTGAGGACCGATGACAATATTTTACTCGGCTGTACCGAGATCCGGCTCAGTATATATATGTGTGCGTGCGTGCGCAATACCTAAGTGAGCATCGAACAAATATATATCGTTAAACATAACGAATTACAAATGGTAGGTGAGAAAATGGGAATTGACGCATAAGCACACTTTCTTGTTTTGCATGACTGGATATGTATAAGTTATTCAGAAAGTAACCAAATATAATTTTTTTACACACTTTTAGTACCGCTCATTTATTCTCTTAAAACCGTCTGTAATGCGACTAACTTGTCTCTTTTCTATACTATTATTTGAGAAGTGAATTTGCTTACTTGTCATTCTCTCCATAATTTCAGATTTTTTGCTTATTTGTTATTTTTTCATAATTTTAGAATTAATCATATTTTATTTTTAATTAATCTTAATAAATAATTTTAGTGATTTTTCAGATAATTTATCATTACCTTGAGAATAACTTAAAAATTCTAAAAATAATATCATACTTAAATTTATATTATATCTAATTAGTAAAAGCATAATATTTATATATGTTTATATTATTTTTGATAAGTGGATTTGCTTACTTATCATGTTTTTCTTAATTGTAGGTTTTTTTGTTTATTTGTAATGTTTCCTATAATTTAAATATTTAGTCATATATTATTTTCAATTATTAATCTTAATAAATAATTTATTGATTTTGCAGATAATGTATCATTATCTTGAGAATAACTAAAAAAATTTAAAAATAATGTCATAGTTAATTTTATATTATATTTGATTTTGTAAAATTAAAATATTTATATATGTTTATATATATATATACGTTAAATGTTAGAGCATTAGATTTTTTATCATCCTTAATAAATAATTAAATAATATTTGTTAACATATTATTACTAATAAATTAAAAAAAAACTTTATCAATTTGATAATCATCATTCTCTAAAATTATTCTATATTAGGTTATCCAAAAATATTTTACATCATAATATTCTAAAAATAAATATATATATATTGTATATAATTTTCGTATAAATGAATGTTTTCAAGTTTATTTTGCGTAATAAAAGATATTTTCCTTAAATAAAAAGGTTCATATGATAATTTTTTTTAATATTTAATTAATAAATATTTTAAAAGCATGAAAATATTTTATTTTAGTGATTTTTGAATTAATAATATATTGATTTACAAATTTTTGTAAAAATTTTAAGCCCGCAGGTGCGGACGAAACACCTAGTTTTCTTTTAAGAAAAAAAGGAATTTCACCTATTTACCAAAAAATTAAACATTATAAATAGTATTCCTCAAAGTAAATTGAACCTAAGTAATCGTAGTTACACCCGCAGTTTCTTTACCATTAGACCAATTCAACGTTGGTCGATTAAATTGTTTCCAGCCATAATTGATTCCTAGCTAGTTGACTCTTGTTTTAATACAAAATGATAACACTTTAGAATTTAACATTATTATTTGTAAAATATTAACTAATCCTCTACTAGTGATATATTAATCTATCAATTCACTTTATTCTAGTCAACATTATTCTTGAAAGTATTATTAGTATTTGGGATTCCCTTGTTCTATAAACTCCAGTAGCGATCTTATATCTTTCGTCTCTGGACCAGTTTACACAATTAGAGACTATGATACTGAAAACTATAATCAGGAGATAATTGAAATGAAATTCTATTTATTTTTTTCTCGACATGCATGAAATTCTCTGTATAGTATTTAGGGGTATATTACATTTAAAGTTTACTGTCGATAATGGGTTTTGTCGACATGAAATTCGACGTAGAGTATTTAATTAGGGTTGATATTTTGTCAACAATAGGTCTATNTTTAAAAAAAAAAAAAAAAAAAAAACAATAGGTCTATAAACAAACAGGGAGGATAGGCATAGGCTAGGATAAAATTCGAGAAGAAAGTGGAGGCCAATGAAACGCGAGCTTCCAACTTTTTGTTAATTTACAAATGTTTAATGAAGAGGGGATAGAGACACCTTAATATTCGGACGGCCGCGGGTATTATTTTTTAGTTATAAAATATCTAATAGAGCACTCTTCTTCATATGAATGATAACATTTACTTTGAATAGTAGTTTTTCCTTCATGTTTATTTTTATATAACACCAAAATTCTTATATAAATAAAGGTACATTGTTGTTTTAGTTATAATTTACACTTTATTTACCATACATTCTATATTATTTTGTGTTTCGAAACAAAAATACAATACATTTTATTTTTATGTCTGACGGTCAACAGTGGTCTACGACCTCTTCCGAATAAAGCTACATAGTTGGCCAGTCCCCACAAACATGAAATTTCAACAATTTATTTTCTAAGTTCATAGTCATCTTCGTTTTCCCCTTTAACCGTCCATTTATATATTTATCCGTTGTTGCACCAAAAAAAAAATATATATATATATATTTACCCGTCAGTTATACTTTTTTTTTTACTAAAAGTCATTTATACTTATCACATTCTCTTTTTAGGAACAGTTTCAAAATTTAACACTTTTTTGTCTTTTAACATTTCACATTATTTTTTTTCTTTTTTTACCTAATCATTCAACATATATTCAATTTTTACACATTATAATTTTTTTATTTATTAAAATTTAACATCATATTTATTAACTGATAATTATTTTTATATGTTAAAATTAGATAAATTGAATCTCTATTTATATAGAACTTTAAAAGTATATTTTTGTATGAGAAATAAAAATAAATAATTTATTTCATAATGAATTTTAGTTTTAAATAATTAAAATCATATAAAATATCAAAAATACTTAGAAAATGATATGTATTTTGCTTGAATTTATTCAACATTAAATCATCCATATTATCGATCATCATTATTCAACAATTTTATTATAGTGATTCAATTTTTGAATATTTTATTTAGTACTTTCATTTTACATAATCCACATACCTAAAATTCTAGGAAGGACTCCGAAACGTGATAAGTTGTAAGTTTAATGTTTCTTATTAGCTCAAATATGGACTTTCACATTTTATCATTTTAATCAATGTGGTAGAAGAGTATGTTACCCTTATCAAATAAATATGTGAAAGTTGTTTTAAAATCTTGTCTTTGAAANCCAAAAAAAAAAAAAAAAAAACTCAACCCTAAGCCACATGCATGTCTTACGTGTTGATTATGTATTCACAGACTTCTTTTGCGAGTTTTCACAAAATTATTGTTTCTTCTTTCACTTTAATTTATTAATTACAAGAATTAGATGTTGGTTGAAAACCTTCTTATAATTCTCCTTAAATATGCACAGAGCCGATCCGGACTAATGGGACGCCTAAAGCGAATCCAAAAAATAATTTTTTTTTGTCGACAAAAATTATTCAAAAAATAATGCCCATATATATAACTAAAACTTTGTTGCATTTTTAATATGTAATCATGATACATGTTACTAAAACCTGATTTGTTTCAAAAAAAAATACAAATACAAATATTTTTTCTCACAAAGCCATTGATCAGCTATGAATAACCACATTTTAGACGGTTTGTATTCCATTGACAATTCATTTTATAGATTCTTAAATTTATTTTAATTTTTTTAAAGAATAAGAAGAAGAACGTAAATTGTATAATATAGCAATACATATGATAAAATGTTAACATTAACACTAATTTCATTTTGAGAAATGTCTCACAGAATATTAGAACCCAAATTAGTATATTTTGTATTCTCATATTATAAAATAATTCACTAAATATCAAAATTTACAAAAAAAAAAAAAATACAAAAAGATGAAATAGAGAAAACGTGAACTAATATATACCTACATTTAATATAGTGTTATATTAAGAAAGATTAAGTTGATAGAAAAAGTAACCGATTTGTTCATGTCAAATCGTTATTAATTACTATACTATTTATTATCCAGAAGAAAAATAAAACTAAAAGAAAAAAAAATAATAAGGGAGCAAGAGTCGAACTAGTCACCAAAAGCCTAGAGTTTCAGTACCCAAATCGCTACGCTAATGTGGAGTTACTGTAATTTGGCGCCCCTTAAACTATATAAAGCTGTGGCGCCTAAAGCTACTGTTTTAGGTGCTTTACTTCAGGGCCGACACTGAATATGCAGTTAGTGTAAAACACTGGACAAAATTGGTTACATGCACTTTATAATATATATAAATATGTGGTGTAATATCATTATTCCATATAATAAGGGTTCAAATATTTTCAATTGCACTGCAGTTGATAATAACAAAAGTCTTTATATATGTGATATGTCTATCTTTTTTGTTATTACTAAAATTGGTTTGAAATTGTTATGTGTGTTACTATTCAGATCCTCAATCTAACCGAAAGAATCATATTTTAATATAAGTGGACTGGATGCCGCAATATCATGTGGCAGCAAAACAAAGATGGATGAAATCAAATTGAACATTTAAAAACGAATTTTCCTTTATTTAACTGATTTTCTAACTGTATTAGAAAATTAGAACAAAATACAAAATGAGAATTTTTTTAAGCAAAGAAGAGGGGCAGGGGGAGAATTTTTCTTCTTTTGAATGGAATTTTTCCATTATGTACAGTCCATTCCCACGTAGCAAATTTAACAAATCGGAGGATACCAAGTGTGCCAAATGGCATGAGTTAGCACGTCCAATTTAGTGCAAAAATAAACCTTAATTGAAATAATCACCCTTGTAAATATGTATTACATGGTTGTATTCATGCAAAGCATCTCATCTGTTAATTTGGCAGCCGCTAGTGAATTTTCTTTACCAAAATATACTTACATATAAAGCATACAACTCTATAATTAGTAACCTAACGTCAACGCGTAATGTAAGAAGTTATGTTAACCATGCATACTCAGTATAGTAAGCCTTTTGAGCCACCGTTCCAGTGGCGGTGAGATCAACGGCTCATATTGGTTTTGATTAATTGGAGGAATCATTGGAAGTGAAATGAAAGGAGGGAACACAACGTACGTAGCCAGCCACAAACATATGCTATATGCCTATATGGTGTACAACCTGAAGGCATTTTCATCTTGATATTCGTTATTATCTCTTTGAGAAGAATATATATTAAGATATGCTATTATCACTTTACTGCTGCTCTCGACCATCCAATTAAAACAAGGATATGATCTCAATGCAAAATCCGTACGGTAACGTTTAAGATATATTCCCACGTGAATCTTGTGGATCCCAAATCATTCGTCGTTTTTGTATGTCACGTGTTATGGATTGGATATGTACTCTATACATACACATTTTCTGAATTAACTTCACTATCTTGCACAATTTAGCCCGATGGTTGGATTTATATTTGGTACCTTTTTCTTCGCATATTATTGCATTTTTTTTTACGCGGCTAACAAGAAAAAAACACTGCTAAAATGGTAGCATATATAGTGGTCTCACCTCTAAAATCGAGGACATAAGTTAGTCATAGTTACATAATTGTTTCTGTACGCGCGGTATATTGGATCACTTATATCCTTGGTTGTTATAGGTTATCAAGGAACATGCTCACCGTCAAGATTGTAACGAAAATGTCAGCGAATTACAGTAAATAAGATGCTGCGTAGTGAAACCAATTGGAAAAGATACATAAAGGTGGCCGACAACAATAATAACTCAGAAGCCACCGATTCATGAGACACTAGGCATACATCAAAAGATGAAAAATTAAAGCAGCTAGCTTTCATGGTTATAAATATATTTTGTATGTGGTTACGGGCTTATTTCTAATTCAAAATATATTTTATTTTGAGAATAAAAAAGAAATGATCAAATTGCACCTTACCACACGCAAGGCAAGTAGCAACAAGCAAGTAGTTCTGCATCATCAGCTTTTCTAAATTTATAATGTCTATTTAGGAATAAAAAATGTAACAACAATATTCATGAATTGGATGCTCATATAGTCTTCTCATGCACCAGACTAGTTACGTTTCAATTGCTAGATGATCGCAAGAGTTTACTGTTTTCTTTAATTTTGTTTATGCAAAATCAAACTGAGAGTGGAGAGTTAGGCAAAGCTCAAAGTACGGACAAAACGTTGCGTTGTGTCTGATTGTCCGTACAATTTATTGAGTGTTTCTTTGTAGTTAAGGAGTATGTAATCTCTTTTGTCGACGAGACATCATCGCTTTTATTGTTTTAACTTTTTGTAAAGAAAATATTAATGTTTGGTGATCGGTCACACCCATGTTTTCTTGTTTTCTTTTTCTCTAACCAACTGCATGTTCGTTTTAATAAACTTTTCTCCTTTTACAATGGCATGGCCCATCTTTGATTCCGTTCAAATCATAACACGATTCATAATTTATTTACCTTTCTTTATAAAATTTCTGTTAAGAAAAGACTTTTAAACAAATGTTTACTTTACTTATAATGTGAATGTTGAATGAATAGAAAAAAAATTGATCTCGACATTAAAAAAGATGGCAAAAAATGTAAAAGCAGATAAATAACAATTATTAATTTTTGGGACAACAACAATGCATATCAAGACTTTGTGTTGCTGATGCCACCACTAACCACTTTCCAAACGATTCAATTCAACACACAAAAACATTTCAATCATTTGCCTTAATGAAATAATCAACTCAAGTGAAGACCTGAGGCTTGTAAACTGTATGTATACACCAATCAGCACACACAAATGATAAAGCCAAACCAAACCATACGGTACGGTCAATGTCAGTCATCACCCCAAGCATCGTCCCTTTGCTTCTGCCTGGAGACAATCCTGCTTTTCCTGGCAGCTTCTTGGTCTCGCAGCTCTTTAGATCCGAATCCAGAAGCTGGTAGCTTCAGTCCCATGCTGTGAGCTATCAACCGTTGTGCTGTTCTCGCTGACGTCTTTGGTCTTTGAGACGGTGGTTCCAAATCTGCAAGGTAGATTTGAACATAACATATGGTCACACACATAAGAGACACAAGCAACAAAAACATTTAACATTTGAATGTTGTGTTAATTAAAGCTAGTAACTTGATGACATAAGAGAAGTCAAGTGAAAAAAAAAAGATTTTAACTCTCATTAAAACAGGGAATAAACTACCTTTTCCAGATATTGAGCCCAAAAGAGAATCTTGATCTTCAAGAACACGGATGGTGAATGAACACTGAACACTTTTGCAAGCCTCTTGAGCTGTACCCAACCATCAAAAACCACATCAAGTTAGCGTCTTTGGATAAACTCAAGTCAAATTTGTAAACTCGGTTGCATGTTTAAATACCAGTGGAAGGAGTTTTGAAGACAGCAAGAGCTGTTGTATCATTAACCCAACGAATGAGGAATCCACTGTCTTTGAAGTCCACAAAGAGCCTCTCTAGATCAGTAGTCCTCAAATTTGGAGAGAAATCAGCAAGTACGAGTACATGTCGTGTGCCATACTTGGCTGCATTTTATAGCAGAGACTAATTACGCTTGTTACAGCAACTACAATCCAAAAAGAGAAAGGAACATTAAGACGCAATGGCTTTACCTTTCAGTGATTCATCAGTCTTCTCTGAGCCACCACCACGAGACATATCGTTATCTCCTGAATCATCAAACCTAGACTCACTGTACATGACATCCTTGTTATAAGTAAAATTCCCCCTTCCACGCCTCTTAGGTGCTTCCACTTTAGGTTGTTCTTCAACAGAAAGCTTTGATATCTGAGGCAACTCTTCTGCAGAGAGTAATGTACTCGGTTCACGATCAGCAAGCGCTTCCCAATCTTGCAATACAAACATACACACATTACATGATAATGGACATTACAAGTCACATCAAGCTATTGCAACCCTCTTTTCCTTTAACTAAAAGTAACAAGTCACAAAACAAATGCATAGCTGTTAATGAAACTTACCATCATCTGAAGACTCAGCTTTTGTGGGGCAACCATCAACATTGGAACCACTAGTTTCCTCTGCATCACAGGAACCTCTGCAATCATATATCATAAACTCTAAGATCGATAAAGTATATAAAGTTTGCGCCTTTCGATCAAAGCAATAAGTTTTACACAATCTCCCCTAGTTTCTCGATTAACCTAATACCTTGAGGAGGCGAGATCGGAATCCAAAGCTCGTTGCTTTACGAGGGAGGAACGGGTGAGAAGCTCGTCTGATTTGAGGGAGAGTCCCTGAGAAGAATAGAGATTCGCCAATTGGGTCAGAGCCGCTGCTAGTTGAAGCCCCAACTCCGTTGAAGAAGAAGAACAGAGCCGCCGCGACTGGAGATTGGATGTTAAAGACTCGAGAAACGAGATCGCCGCCGTGACGTCACCGGCTGAGACGAGATCCTCCACTCGCTCGCTCCAATTTGGTTCGTCTTCGTTGTCACGTTTCTTCTCCATAGGTTTTTTCAGGTCTCTCTCTCTCTCTCTGCAAAGTATGATGCTTTCAGAGATTTTCAGACGATGACGGATTCCCACGATGACTCTGTTTCTGTGCTTCTGATTTGTTTACACAACTCAAGGCTGTCCGAATAATAAAGTTGTGAATTGAATATTGTCTCGTCGGTTTAGACGCGGACCGGAAATCAGCAGTCGGATTGGATTAAACCGTAAATGAAAAACATATCAGAATCAGATAAGATAAAAAGAAAAAAAAAATAGGTTTGTTTGTAATTTTACCATCAAAAAATCTTTTTCAAAATAATTGTTTATATCTTTTAAATCATAAGTATTTTCAATTAATTATTTATATCTTTTGAAAAGGTCATGATAAATATTAGAGTTAAAATATTAATTTTATCTGTAAAGTCAAATATTAATTTTATATAGTTTGGACTCAATTTTATTTCATAATTATTTTATTGAAAACTTTAATATCTACCAGATTTTAAAATTAGTTATATTTGTAAGGGGAATTGGCCTCAATAACCAAACAAAAACCCCAAACCTACTAACTATCTAAAAACACCATCTCTCTCCTACTTTCTCTTCCTATCTCTCTCAAACATCTCTCTAAAAATCTAAATTTTCTTTTTTTTTGGTTATTAAGCAAAAAAGCCCTATTTGTAAAATTCATCTAATTAACAAACATTTAAATTTGTTCTATTTTTATTATGTGATTGAACTCAGCTGAATTCAATCGAACCAAATTGATCATGATCTAAAAAGATTTCGGTTCAGTTAACGGTCTGATCTTAAAAACATTTCTCCACAAAAGCCGTCTCTCTATCCTTGAAATCAAACAATCATTTGGACATCCGTCTAGTTTTGTAACATTTTTTGAATCATACTGTCTAAAGAGTAGGCTACTAAAGAGAGGAGGAGAGAATCGATGGCCCTGAATAATTCTAACGAGAACAAACGTGTTTGCAGCCAGAAACACCAAACTCGCCATCCACAGCTGTAGAAAAGCGTTAAACCCCTTGAATTCAAGCATGTATCCCCCCCCCCCCACAAGAGCCAATGTGTATGAGCTCCAATCCACATAACGATGCATCACAAGCCTTCCCACTTCAGTCTCAGACGGCTCCACGGTAGAATCAGAGGTAGCAGGCAGTAAAACCACACAAACTACTGCGCGGTTATTACCTAGAACCAAAAATGGAACAATCAAAAACGCAACATATATATTACCGTATTGATTGTTCAGGAATTGTTGCCAGGCTCGCGTGAAAATTCTCTTCCAGGCACTTTCTTCGATACTGGTCCTTGCTCATCGGTCCACCAGCACCCGGTTTTACCTTACCACCCGGTTTATTCCTCTTCTGGTAAAAAATCGCTGACCTTTTCTTCTTCTTTTTCAAATTCCTTCCTTTCCCGGTGAAACCGTTGGATATTAGCCAACCTTGGGCTTCAACCCACCGGGTTCTTCCCCCGACCCGGGTCGGAGGGACCGCCGGCGCTTTCCCTTTCCGTTCTGACGACCACCAGAGTAAGCCCCTTGACTGTGATGACTACGGACCGAACCGAAGACCTTCCTTTGGTTTAAGATCCCCAGATTTGAAGATTTACCACATCGTGCTGTCATTTAGCCTGTGGTCCTTTCAGTTTAGCTTTCCCATTAACTCTGCTTACGGATTGGAAGATCTCTTATACCTCTCCAATCCGTCCTCAACATTTACTACACCCTTGTAGTGGCTGAACTTCACTCTCTACTCAACCACCAGATTTATTATCCCTGCTTCAACTATAAGTGCCTGTCATGGCTCAGAAATACTCTAGATCTGAGAAAGGCAAATGGGTCTCAAACCCTGACAAGCAACCTCGTCGGCCTCCAATCTTCATTCCAGAGCCTGAGAATGACTCTCTCATCGAGGCCAACAGGTTCTCTCTCATTGGACGCGTCACGAACCCACATATCCAGAAACCACGCGCCCTTGTGGACTTCTTCTTACAACATTGGTCCGTCTCTGGACAGTTTACAGGAAGAGAGCTCGGCCCTCACCTCTTCCAATTCACCTTCGACTCGGAGCGTGACCTGCAAACCATTTTAGACAAGTTGCTGTTCCACTTCAAAAGGTGGATGATTATTCTACAAAGGTGGGAACCCATCGTCTCTGATGACTACCCAAGCTCTATATCTTTCTGGGTCCGAGTCCATGGAATCCCACTTCATTTCTGGACAGAACAAGCCCTCCATACCATCGGTGCAGAACTAGGAAAGGTGGGACCGAAGGATGTGAGACAGGGCAGAGTGAGAGTTCAAATAAATGGACTCAAACCCCTAGAGATGTCTCTCGAGGTTACCCTAGGGAAGGGAGGTACAAAGAAAGTAGAGCTGGAATACGAAAAGCTAGAGAAACACTGTTTCCTCTGCAAATCCCTTTCCCATGAGAAGGAAGACTGCCCGCAAAAGCGACTTCTTGGTGGCTCTGGATCAGAGACTCGAAATATAAACCACTCTAAAACATTGGAGAGTCTCGATTCATATAGAAGAGCCAAAGATGAAAGAAAAGGAGAACGGGATCGCACCTACCACTCTCAGAGTATACAGCTAGAGCGTCGATCCCATTATCAGCACCGAGAAGAGTCCTACGCAAACCGTCGTGATGCTACGCACAGAACTTCTCCTCGTGCTAATCACCAGGAATACTACAGTCGAGATGCGTTAAGTGCTCGAGTGGTGGAAAGAGAGAGAGGCTTTCCCCCTCCTGAACGACGAACAAGAGCGTTGGAAGTCAGCAAGTCTGTAGCCTCCAAACCGGAAGCATCACAGCAGCGAGTCCCAGCTTCTCAAAGAATCTCACAGAGTGGTAGTGTTCACTCTCGCTTAGGGGACCGAGTGTGGGTGGAAAAAGCTCCCCAATCCCAAATATCCCACACACCTCCCCCTAGACCACTAAGAGATCCAATGAGTGGTAGCCAGGAGATCACCTCTTCAAGAGACCGTCGCCCTATCTCAGAGAGACTTGCTCTACCAGTGGCCAGAAATATACTCCCTGATGGAGGAAATATTATCTCTCAAGAAGATTCAGAGACTCAAGAGCGTTTACCTGCATTACAACGTCTCACACCTCCATCAGCTACAAGAGTCCCATTACTCCACAATGGAGTCCCTAATTCCGAATCAGGTCGACTCCAAGAAGCTGCAGAGCTGAACATGAAGGAAACTTCCCCAGGCCACATGCTCTTAGGCTCAGGAGGGACCTCCACTTCTCGCCCCCCAGCAAAAGAACGTCTATCTTTGCCTCAGGAATCCCCTATACGTTCGTTGAGTGATGATAGACTACAAGTGGCAGCAGGGACTGTCATTAATTCTCCCACAGCTGAGGACCAACCCAGATTGGGTACCCAAACAAGACCTAAAATCCCAAGGGGAAGGAAGCCTGCGATTCCCAAAGTCACATCTAAGAGGAAAGCTCCTGAAAAACCCCAACCTCTAGCCAAAAAACGAGCAACAGGAAGCCCACTGGAGGGAACTAGTCTGAAAAAGCGTCGCGTATGCAAAAACTCACCCCGACGAAGGACTAGCCTTGCTGGTGCTGTGTCAGGATCTGTTATCCCTGCCACCGGAACGAGTACAAGATCACAACAACGCTCGGACCCACCGATCTCTCTCATCCCAGCGATGACCAGACAAGGGACAAATTTTCGGTCCCGTCAAAACACTCTTCCTTAGCCATTATGGCTTGGAACTGTCAGGGGATCAGAAGCACTCCTACAGTTCGTCGTCTGCGGAACCTCCGATCTAAACATTCCCCAGACATCATGTTTCTGATGGAAACAAAAAATCAGGATGAAGCTGTTTTTAAAGTATTCGAAAAGTCTGCGTTCACGAATCATTTCACGGTTCCCCCTATTGGTCTGAGTGGAGGTTTACTACTCACTTGGAAGGACCATGTTGAAGTGGAAGTTCTAGAATCTTCACCTAACTTCATTGATACAAAGATTACCACTGGTGTGGAAAGTACTTTCGTCACGTTTCTCTACGGTGCGCCAAGGCAGGAGGAAAGAGCGGAGTTGTGGGAAAAAATCACTAGTCTTGGTAGTAACAGAGACGTGGCTTGGCTAGTAACAGGTGACTTTAATGATCTAATGGACAATTCTGAGAAGGAAGGCGGACCTATAAGATGGGAAGGGAGCTTTGTCGCTTTCAGAAGCTTCATCACTCAATCAGGCCTCTGGGATTTGCAACACACCGGAAATCAGCTTTCTTGGAGAGGAACCCGATACAATCATCACATCCAGTCGAAGCTAGATAGAGCCATGGCTAACTGTCGTTGGTCTGAATTGTTTCCTGCTTCTTATTGTGAGTACCTCCATTTTGAGGGTTCTGATCATAGACCTTTGTTAACCTTTCTGGATAAGAATCATAAGAAGAAAAAAAATAGTTTCCGGTATGACCGAAGGCTTACCAACAAACCGGAAATTAAAGAGCTGGTCCAGGAGAATTGGCTCCTTTGCAACACTGATTCTGTCTTGTCTCGACTCTGTCGTATCCGGCAAGCAATCATTCAATGGTCCAAAAAACAGAATCAAGCCTGCAAAGAAGCCATCCAATCACTTCAAAATGACCTCAACACCGCTCTCTCAGCCACCATTCCAGATACCGATCTCATCGGAATGTTAACTTCAGAACTGGATAAAGCTTACAGTGAAGAAGAAAGCTACTGGAGACAAAGAAGTCGTGTCCTCTGGTTACAACTCGGTGACAAGAACACCAGCTTCTTTCATGCAACCACAAGATGCCGTAAAGCAGCAAATAAGTTTGCGGTAATTGAAAACCTGCAAGGAACACCAGTGTTCGATGAGAAACAAATTGTAGAGACCATTGCTAATTACTACAAAGATCTATTTACCTCGTCCTCAGATGGAGATCCTCAAATCATAAGGGAAGCTATCAGACCTAGCGTCACTGATACCATGAACGAAGCCCTTATCTCCATCCCCACGGACATAGAGATTAGAGAAGCAGTGTTCGCAATTCATGGAGACAAGGCTCCCGGTCCGGACGGGTTCTCAGCGAATTTCTACCAAGGATTCTGGGATATACTTGGTGATGAAGTGTGTCGAGACATTAAACAGTTCTTTGTTACTGGTTCTCTCCTGCAGCGGCACAACGAAACTCATGTTAGGCTCATACCAAAGAAGAAGAACCCGAAGACTGTTCTCGACTACAGACCTATAGCTCTATGTTCCACACACTACAAAATCATTGCTAAGGTTCTGTGTCGACGATTGAAGCCCATCCTGTCTGAGATAATCTCACCTCACCAATCCGCTTTTGTGGCGGGAAGATCAATCTTCGACAACGTTCTAATTACTCATGAAATCTTGCATCACCTACGCTCCTCACAGGCAAAAAAACACTGCTCTATGGCAGTGAAAACTGACATGAGCAAGGCATACGATAGACTTGAATGGAGCTTCCTGCGAAACGTACTCACTCAATTTGGTTTTCACCCGACTTGGGTCCACTGGATCATGGAATGTGTCAGTTCTGTGTCATATTCTTTCTTGATAAACGGAAGTGCGCAAGGATCTGTTGCCCCGTCTCGAGGCATCCGTCAAGGAGACCCGTTATCACCGTATTTATTCATCCTCTGTTCTGAGGTTCTGTCGGGTCTATGCCTAAAAGCCAAAGAGCAAGGAGAACTGCAAGGAATTAAAGTTGCAAGACGTGCACCTGCTCTCAACCACCTACTCTTCGCTGATGACAAAATCCGACCAAGCCTCTGTTGTTTCTCTGGCTCGAATCCTTGAAAGATACGAAATAGCATCTGGCCAAAGCATCAATCTGCAAAAATCAGCAATAACATTCTCAGCGAAAACACCACTTGAAACAAGGCGCAGAGTGAAGACCACGCTAAAAATAAATGGAGAAGGTGGTGTTGGGAAATATCTAGGCCTGCCGGAACACTTCAACCGCAAGAAGAAAGATATTTTTGCTGGAATTGTGGACCGAATCAGACAAAGATCACATAGCTGGACGACAAGACACCTTAACGCTGCTGGAAAACAAGTTCTTCTTAAATCTATCTTAGCAGCAATGCCGTCCTATGCGATGTCTTGTTTTAAACTCCCGCTGTCATTATGCAAGCAAATCCAAACGATTCTAGTGAGATTCTGGTGGGATGCTACACCTGATGTCCGCAAGATGGCGTGGGTGTCTTGGCAAAGGATGACCCTACCTAGGAATGCAGGAGGTCTAGGATTTAGAGAGATTGAGCAATTCAATGATGCTTTACTAGCAAAGTTAGCCTGGCGGGTCCTCAAATATCCACAATCTCTGCTATCACAAACGTTGAGAGGGAAATAATGTCACTCCACTCCCTTCTTACAGGCATCAGCACCACAAAATGCATCTCATGGCTGGAGAGGAGTACTTGCAGGTAGAGAAGTCTTAAGAAAAGGATTAGGGTGGGTTGTGGGTTCAGGAGCTGACATTAACGTCTGGACAGAACCTTGGTTAGCAATTACCCACCCACTCACACCCATTGGCCCTCCTACGGAGCTCAACAAATCCCTGAGAGTGGCTGATCTTATCGATAGCCAGTCTGCAGACTGGAACGTGGAAGCGATCAGACTACATCTACCTCAATATGAGGAACAAATTCGGTCTCTCCCCCTAAGCCAGTACTCAATGACAGATGCACTGGTATGGCTACCAGAGAAATCAGGAACGTACTCTACAAAAACAGGCTATGCCCTGTCAAAGCTCAACGTTGCAGACCCTGATCTCTCCTTTAACTGGAAAAAACTAGTCTGGGGCGTAAAGACTTCACCTAAGCTAAAGCATTTCCTCTGGAAGATCAAAGTCAAGGCCCTCCCTGTAGGAGAAAATCTGTTGAGAAGAGGCATTACTATGGATGGAAGGTGCAAAAGATGTGGAATACTTGAAACTGAGCGTCACCTATTTTTTCAATGTCCTTTTGCAGTTCGGATATGGGAACTGATTCCAGCAGCTTTCCAGCCAAACCCTGGGATAATATCCACTCCCGCCTCCCTCCTTATCGCGTGCGAACGGATGATCAATCTCCCACCAACAGGGTTGCACTCAGCTGCTCTTTTCCCATGGGTATTGTGGTATCTATGGACTGCTAGGAATAAATTGTTGTTTGAGAATCTGAACCTCTCTGAACAGGAAGTAGCAACATTAGCACTCAAAGAAGCAAGGAGCTGGCAAGCAGCCCAAGCAGACACCACAACTCCACAACGTTCCACTTCAGAAACCAACGTACCACGTTCATGTGGAGACTCAGGATTTGCTAACTGTTATGTTGATGCTGCTTGGAATGCAACCACAAGAGGAGGAGGCTTTGGTTGCATTATCAAGGATCCTACCAACATTTCTACCCTTCATCAAAAAGTTTCAAACCGCTGCATCGTCGGCTCTGTGTTCATTGCAGAAGCTATAGCGGTAAAGATTGGTCTCTTGGAGGCAATCAACTTGGGATTAAGAACGTTGACCATATGGTCAGATTCACAATCTCTCATCAGTACCATCAAGACAAAGAAGAATTCCATTGAAGCTCAAGGAATTTTATTTGATATTGAGTTCCTCTGTTCGTTCTTTTCCTCTGTTTCCTTTCATTTTGTACCAAGGAAAAACAACACCGATGCAGATGCTTTAGCTAAGCTCGGTTTGTTGAACCTTAACTCGGCTTAAGTTAATTTAATATGAGGTTTGTCCAAAAAAAAAAATATATTACCGTATTGAAAGCAACAAACGCGACGGTTTGGAGAAAGATACAGAACACTAGATCCTTCTAGAAGCAGAGGACAAATGCAAACTGTACAGTGAAGGGAGGTTATAACGAGATAAGCCATTCATTCAAAAATAAAAAATAAAACGAGATAAGCTTCTCCACGGCTGAAAACTTGCGCTCGTAGTGAAGATAAATGTGATAGAAGTAGATGGAGAAGTTGAAAAAGTAGGAATGCAAAACATGAACTCTAACAATACCCATTTAACATCAAAGATAAAGCACACAAACGACATAAGCAAACCAAGACTCACTCCACACAACAAACACAAACATGATTACAAATGTGCACAAAAGCATCTCTCTCTCTCAAGATGAAACCTCTGAAACACAGTGAAGAACTCAATCTTGTACACGCTTAGGATCTACCCCTCTTGTCTTTCTCGTCTTCCCCACAAATAGATCCTTGGACTTGATCAAACCAGGGAGACAACCAATGACTGTCCCAAACGGAAACTGAGCCAGCGAGTCTTTTCTTCCTAGAGAAACAATAGCCATCTCTGACCCGGGTTTGTATGTCGACATCTTCTTCTTTTTCCCACCAGACATCATCACTTTTATGTTCTTCACAGCCACATTAGCATGCATTTCCGCTATATATCCTTGCTTCATCTCCTGTCATAGCAACCAAAAAAATCATATAATCAAAACAAGATACTAACCAATAAACTATATAAATAAACTGAAATAAACATCATATAATCAAAACAAGATACTAACTAAGTTGTCCAAGAAAAAGAGACTAACGAAGAAACTATGTAAAACTGAAAATATATATAATCAAAACAAGATACTAACCAAGAAACTATGCAAATAAACTGAAAAAAAAACATTATATAATCAAAACAAGATACTGACCAAGAAACTATGTAAATAAACTGAAAATGTATAGGTTTTGTGAACTTACAGGGATGTTAGTGATATCTCCAATGGCGAATACATTCTTTCGGTCCTTAACCCGCAAGTGCTCATCGACCATGACTCTTCCTTTACCATCCAAGCTATCTTCCAAAACAGTCCCATTAAGCCATTGAGAAGACAGAGGCTTCCCAACGCAGAGGAAATGGCAATCCGCGTGTATAGTTTCTCCTCTTGAAGTCTGATATGTTTTGTTCCCCTCTGAAGCTGAACTCAAATCCACAGACTGGTTCAGTATCACCTCCACTTTCTTAGACGCTAGCCAGTCAAATGCTTTGTGAGAAGCTTTCTCTCCAACAAACTCAAGCAGTCTTGGTCCTTTATGCACCAATGTGACTTTCTTCTCCGGAAAGTCAACTGCTATTTCTGCAGCTAGCTCCACACCAGAAGGTCCTCCACCAACAATCAGAACTGATTCAGAAGATTTGATCTTCTCATATTCTGCAACAAAACATAAATCAGCTGTAAATACAAAACTAGTCTTGAGTCATAAGTTTCTTACAGGCATGAGGGTTTAGATCATCATTACTACCTCTTTGGTATTGTGAGAGCTTCTCTTGTCTGGTTTTGGGGAGCAAGTCGCTATGACCCGTAGCGATTACTAGATAATCATATCCAATCACAGCTCCATCTGTTGTCTTTACATCAGTCTCAGTGATGTTGACCGCTGGAGAAGTAACAACACGGCCGTTCTTGAAGTAGTTCTTGTGGTTGATAAGTGTTCTTTCTGCAAAAGAAGGCTCCACCATCGATCTCAAGCTCGCCCACGTGATCTCAAAGTACTCCTTCCTGATTTAGTAATGATGATGATCGGAGGTTAAGCTGGTGTTTTAAGACTTTTGTAAGAGAATAAAAAAAACAGCTTACGGATCGATGAGGGTGACATCAGCATCGAACTGAAGCAGTTTCGCGGCGAGGGAGCCGGCGATTCCGCCGCCGATCACCACCACCTTCTTTCCTTGTCTGTACGCAGATTCTATCCCTGACATTTTTTTGCGATTCAGGCTCCAAATGATCTTCTTCTACTGCTTCTTCTTCTTCTTGGTTATGTACTTATGTTTGTTTTTTCTTGTCCTTCGAAATTGAATCCAAGAGTCATTATATATATATATATACAGAAGAGAATAGAAAGATTGACCAAGGGGAAAATGATGACGTGTTTAGTGACTTCAGATACCTGAAGAAGAATCTCATGTGGAACTTCCTTTGTGCTTACGTCATCAAATACGTCATTGTCGGAAGAACGCTATTTCAGTTTCTTTCGCCATGGAATATCTATTGGGCTTTGAGTTTTGAATACTGGGCCGAGAATGAAGTTTATGTTTGCGCTGCTTTTTCGAATTTGTGTCATTGTGTGTCTGTGTTTTCTTTTTTCTTTTGTTACTAGGATAAAACATCAGGGTGAATTTATATAAAAATTATTTAGAAATATTATATGGAAAATTAAAATTTATATTTTTGATCGAATTAATATTTTTGGCTTTTAAATAATTTTTTATTTTTTTTTTGTTACTTTCATAATTTGTTTACTAATAAGTTAATCCCATTTAAAAAAATATTATATGTCAAAATCACTTATTGCATAAAAACTAACATTTTATGCGGAAGAATCTCATGCCTATTATTTGTTTACGATGAAACTATGTCAGCTCGATTTTATATCATGATTTAGCCCTTTAAAATTAATTATGGTTATGAAAGTTTTACGTTCGTGTGTCAATCCTATCTATCTTCAATATTTTTTTGTCATTTTTTTTATATTTTGGTTATTGGTCGATCTAAATATTGATTTTTTAGTTTATTATCGTTTTGTTCTTTTTTTTTTTACCTAAAATTTAGAAAATGATCAAGATTTAAAATTATTAAAGAGTTATATACTTTGGTTAAAGTTGTGTAATACTTTTTCGGATTGGATTTGGTTTGGTTATTTTGACTCGATTTTTTTGTCCAATCCTATATTTTTATTGTAACAAAATTTGAAACGAAATTGATGATGGTTCATATTGATTTTGGGTATACATCAATTTTTAAACCAAAACACATACTATGTTCGTAGCTCATTTAGTTAAATATTAAAAACTGTTAAATCCTATTAAAAACGATGTACTGGACTAAAAAATATTACCATTGATCAAAAAAAAATTTCAGCGTGAAACTTTTATCATTTTAGTAATTTATAGTCGTATAAAAATTTCAAAATATAACATATAAGAAAAATTCTAAATTTTCTTATTATATGATTAATATGGTTGTTTAATTTCTTTTAATAATATAAAATTAAACAAAACGTACGGAGGATAAAAAATGGTTATCAAATATTTATTATTCATAATCTTTAATTGTGATATAAATATAACGAAAATAGGAAAAACTATTTATATAAATTATATTCTATCGATTGAGAGAGCGACATGTGGCAAAATTATTGTGAATGCATTAAAATCAATGCTTCACCTTTAATATATATAAGAGATTGCTAAAATCGTATTTGTGTCTTTCTATTTAAGTTTTGAAGTTATTAATAAAAAAATTATATGTATTTCAAATGATTTGTAAATCTATATAGAACATATACATTTAATTAAAGTTTACTGAAATTAGGTTTGAATTTTTTATTTAAAAAACGAAAAGATTTCCAAAATTAAATGGTAAACCAAATTCATTAAAGCCTAAAAGTTGATTGTTAGAAATTACTTTCACAAACTCTTATAAAAAATTGGAATTCCAACTTAATTTTAAATTTGATATCACTTTCCAAATTTACCTTTAAATGTTAATTATTTTCACAAATACCTTAAATTTTTTAAATATAATTCCATTAATGTTTAACAATTATTTATACAAGATTATAAACCCAGCACACACCCTAAATACTAAACAAAAAAAAAAACAATAAACCCTAAACCCAAATATTATAATAGTTTTGACTGAGTCTATTATGAAAAGTAGTATCCAATTTAGTGTATTCACAAGCAATCTCTCTATTAAAAATTATGTACATTTCTTTAAATTAATAGTTAAACTAAAGGTAAATATCTTCCTCTTTTTTTTCCTCTTTTTTTAAGTCATCAGTATCTTCCTCTTTTTATCTAACAAACTTTCTTTATCCACCATGAAATAAATGTAATATATATAAGTGAAATAATTATTTTCCAATAATCGATTTTTCCTTTTCTGAAACACAGCTTTCCAATAATTTCTATATAAATTTATGAATTCATTGTATAAGCTAACATCAATCTCATTATTCTCTTAACGAACAAAAAGAGAAAAGAAAAGAAATATGGTATACCAACCCAACTTAGATCCAACGCCACCGTCCTCCGTCGCTCCTCGTCACTGGTGGTCACGACCAATGATGACTATCCCTAATGAACCCACAGACAAGAATGGAGAGCCTTGTTGTGCACCCTGCTTTAGCGGCATATTCACCTTTCTCGTCGTGTTATTAATCTTTGTGTTCATCGACATGGCTCACTACCACGCCAAAATCTCCCTCCAGTCACTCGCTGTCTCCTCCGCTACGTGGCAAGGTGATTTTCTCGTGAAAAATTCGAGCTCGAGCTATTCTATCTACTACGACCGCGATAGCGCTGCCGTGAGGCTCGGTTCTGCAAACGCCGCCGTTTTAAACATCACTAGCAACCGTGTTTATAGAGATCACACTGCTTTCTCGTTGTTTTTCGTTGCTGAGGAGGGGAATCGAAGCGACGTCGTTTCAGGAGATCTGGACATTAAACTCATGGCGAAGCTCATGTCTTACACGAGTTCTGATAGAGCTGGACACTTAAATATACGGTGCCAAAATGTGACTCGAGGCCGTGAGAAGATTATATGCGAATCCTCTTTTACAGATTTGAAGTTGTTTTTTTAATAAGACGACGACGGAGAACGTTCTACGACTGACAATTAGATTAGGCTTCTGGTTTCTTGTTTTAGTTTTATTTTATGAATCAGTCCGTCAAGTTTTGTTCTTAACTTTTTAGTTTTTACTACTATTTGAATATGATATATATATTCAATTAGCTTTTATTTCTCTAAAGAAAATAGGCATTGATAATTTATCAAGTGTTTATAAAGTTCTTTTAACCATACAAGGTTTTTTCGCATGCAGATTATTATATAACTTTTTTTGGTCAACGGATTCTATCACTTAAATTATTTAGATTTATTATTTCCTACTTATATTTTTTTCATTATAATTTCTATTTAGTTTCACTTTAAATAAGGCTTTGGCTCCCACTCAGCCTCCTGGGGCAAGTGGGAGCGACACGCTGAATGAACCAACTCCAATGGAATGGAGCAGGATCAAGAAGAAGTGAAGCTACGTAAAAGTGAGCGTGGTAGAATCTCTCGTCGTCGATTTGAGATTGAGGGAGATCCGGGGAATCTTATTCTGTTACCCAAAACGACCACTCGTCGATTTGAGATTGAGGGAGATCCGGGGAATCTTATTCTGTTACCCAAAACGACCACTCCTTCTGTCGGAAAAAGGACTTGCCCTATATTGAAATGAAATCGAAACGAATGGAACGCGACAGAGCACTCCCTATCATCAGGTAGTGCGCGCCATTCAGAACTATGATATCGTCTTCTAGTCTATTCGGCAGGATCATTTTATTTTTTCGTTAAATTAATTTATTGGCAAAATTTGATATTTTATTATATATTTTTTGTAAATTATTTATTTTTTTATTTTTAGTTTTTACCAACAAAAACATAGAGTTTGTGTTGCTGTAAATCTGTAATACATGTTTTCATAATCTGAACTAGATGTGCTTCAAAGTAGTTAGCTGTTTATGCTGAAAAGGGAATAGAATATATGTCTGTTTAAGTTGATGACAAAAAAAGGAATAGAATATATATATATATATATATTCATTGTCTTTGAACAAAAATGCACTGACATTTTGTGATTTTATGCTGAATTTGACTTGAAATTTGTGAAAGATCAGGATTTACGCCTCACAGTTGGATACTTTTAAATTTACTAGCTCATTGTTTGAAAGTTAGAACTCTGAGGCTTTTTACCTCAGGATGCAATTGCTCTCCTTGGATTATTGAAAACACTAATGCGTTCTCTCAAGTCCTATATATGCAGATTAGAGAAAATAATCTGACTGTTAACACGAACTTGAAAGGAAAATGGAATTTTGAGGTTTGATCTAAAAAGGAGGAACCATGAGCATAACACACATTAAAGTAAGATTACATTCTGTATTTGATCGTTTGCGAAATGTTTTACCGATTGAAGAAACTTACTTGGATTTAACCAGTTGCTAGCAAATCTAAAGATCTTTGATTTGTCATCACTCACCTTTTACTATTGCAACCATCTGAAATCTAAGTTATTGTCTCATTGGCGCATGTAGCCATTTCCGTGTCTGGAGATAGAATCCGTATCTAGCAGGTTTGACTGTATGTGTGGTCTTAAATGTTACCGCCCACTTGGTTTCCTTATTACGGATCTCCTTGACTCCATTACTTTATGAAAAGTTGTAATTAACCTTACAAGTCTACAACTAAACCAAAACAAACTAAATTAAACTAGTCCAGTCATCTTTCGTCTGTGCCAACTACATTGCAGTTTGGATACCAAAAAATCTAAGAAGGATGCGGGTATTATGAGCCTTGAACACAGAACACCACCGTCCAATCAGTATCAAATAGACAGTAGAGTCGCCACGGTTTTGGTTGATTTCAATATAGAGGAAGAAAATAGGCTTTTGGAAATTTTATAGTTTGGAAAAGAAAATATTCAAGAAATGTTAAGATATGGTAAATCAAATATTATAATATGATTCACATTAACATTTTAATTACAGAAAAAGTATGTATATTTTTTTGTATAGTTTTTAGTTAGATTTTTAAGTTTAACTTATTTTTCCATTATATTGATTTCCAAATCACATATATTTGTAAAACAAGATTTTCCATTTTTAAAAGGTAACACATGTCCAATAAAGGACAAAAAATGGAAAAGTCATATTCTCTCTTAGATATATATACAACATGAATTCTTTAACTAAAGTGTTAAGAATTTTTAACATGTCAAAGTCTATAGAGCAAGCTCGAACCATCGCTACCGGAGGCCCTGACGATAAGTCCTTCGAGGTTACTCCAAAAAATTGCTGCCCTCGCTACTTTCTTACCATTATTTTTTTATTTTCTTTTACTGTCGCCATGAGACTTTGGGGTTGTTTTGACCTCGACAATCGCAAGACTTCTTGTTACATAGAGCTATTTGCTCACTCGATCTCTGTCTCAAACTCCACAAACGCCGCAAACGTTTCAACCGCTGATTGGAGGACCGGTTTGGTTGCCAAGAGCCCACTCACCCGTTGTAAACTCTCTCTCCATACAGTCACGTCGCGTCTCCTTCGTGGCGACGAGGTTATCTCCAAGGTATCTCCGTCGTCGTTCGATGATTTCGGGCGACTCTATGCGTCGGACAAAACTGATGCACCGGTAACAATTGTCGACTTCAAAAAGGTGGTGACGCCGGTAGTTAACGGCAGCGTAGTTTGGGATTATCGTGTGGAGAGTGTCGTCGGGTTGAAGACAGAATTTGCACATGGGTTCCTGTCGGTGATTTGCCGCGATATTCCGGTGAAGTTTACGGTGGATGTGGCGGGGAATGTGGTTGGTTCGTTGCTCGGAGGTATGCGACGATGCGACTATTTACTCCAGAATGAGTTGATTTATTATTAGATAAATCTTTAGTTCTTAGCTTTTATGTTATTTTACTTCCTTTGTTTCATTGTTTGTAGTTTTGGTTCGTGATCAAAAGCGAAAGCTGTATTTTTGGTCATGGTTAATTTTTTTATCCTTTAACAGCACTCTCAAATATTTGATTTATTTAAGTTTTGAACAAGTGAGGGTTTATTTTCTTTTCCTTTTACCAAATACTTTAATATATTGTGCCAACATCAGAATCGGGGCCGTAAGGAATTATATGTGAATCCTCTTCTACACATGTTATGTTGTTTTCTTCAATAATACGACGAGGGACAATTGAATAAATCGAAATGGGTTCTTGTTTCTTTTTCATCTTCTTGTTTTGTTTTCTGATATGAATTATCCCCCATAAGTTTTATTTCTTAATTTTTATTAATATTTAAGTATAACATGTTTAACATGGAGCATATTTCTCTAATGTTAAGAAACTCTACAACAACATGTCTTTCTCGTATATGGGTTCACTTTTTTATTTATTCTGCAGTCTTAATTATAAAATTAAATTATATTATTATGATTATTCCAGTACTAGTGATGCCTTAGATCCACTTTGATGAGAGACATTTCTCAACAATAAGAGCTTTCTTCTATTAAAAACTTATATAAAAAAAGTTGTTAAAATAGGACAGATTTAATTAGTAGAGTTTGTTCTAATAAACTTAGTCAATAATTGGGAGATTGTGATTTAAATAGTACTAATAACCCCTATGATAAATTAAATTAAGTGTTAATAATAACATTTTTAATTAAATTTAACAGTACAGAAAATAAAATAAAACAAAAAACTAAATTGAATGTGTATCTTGGAAAACAAACCATAAAAATAAATTTAATCGTGTTTCTAATAATTTCATATTTTGAACTTTTAAATATATATGAAACAATTTTTTTCATCTTAAAAAGTAACACGTGTCCTACATGGAGAAAGAAAATGAAAAAGTCATATTGGGACAATTAAAACCCTTTTTCTTATTTTAACAATTCTTTCTAAGAAATGGAGCTTTCTATATATATACATGAATCCTTTAAACTAAAACGTTAAGAATCTTAACATGTCAACGTCTATAGAGCACGCTTCAACCACCGTTTCCGGCGGCCCTGACGATGAGTCCTGCGAGATTACTCCAAAATATTGGTGCTTTTGCTACTGCTCTATCATTATTTTCGTATTCGTTTTCATTCTCATCCCATGCGGTTTGGGTTATTTTCTCGACGGCAAACATGCTTGTTACATAGAGCTCTTTGCTCAATCCGTCTCGGTCTCAAACGC
The DNA here is from genome assembly GCA_900406325.1 of Erucastrum elatum. Classification (NCBI taxonomy): domain Eukaryota; kingdom Viridiplantae; phylum Streptophyta; class Magnoliopsida; order Brassicales; family Brassicaceae; genus Erucastrum; species Erucastrum elatum. The sequence continues at coordinate 30,325 of OVBX01000143.1, read as the reverse complement.
TAAAAACGCCTCAAACGTTACAACCGCTGATTGGAGAACCGGTTTGGTCGCGAAGAGTCCAGTCACAGGGTGTGAACTATCTCTGCATACAGTCACGTGGCGTCTCCTTCGTGGCGATGAGGTTATCTCCCAGGTATCTCCGTCGTTGGATGATTTCGGATTCGAGAAAACTGATGAGCCGGTTACAGTTGCCAACTTCAAAAAGGTGGTGACACCGGTAGTTAACGGTAGTGTGGTTTGGGATTATCGTGTGGAGAGTGTCGTCCGTTTGAAGGCAGAATTTGCATATGGGTTGTTGACAGTGGTTTGCCGCGATATCCCGGTGAAGTTTACAGCAGATGTGGCCGGGAATGTGATTGGTTCGTTGCTCGGAGGTATGCGACCATGTCAATATTTACTCCAGGATAACTAGAATTCTGGTTAAATATCAAGTCTTCAGTTCTTGGCTCTTATGTTATTTTTAGTTACAAAAAAAAGGCTAATATGTTATTTTATTTTTTTTGTTTGTAGTTTTGTTTCCTGATTAAAAGCGAAAGCTGAAAATTTTAGTCCTAATTAATTAATCATTTTATCGTTTTAAAGCACTCACAAATGCTTGATTAATTTAAGTTTTAAACGAGGGTTTATTTCTTCCCTTTATCAAATACTTGTTCCGATCTCGGTGTTACAAAATAAAAGGTTAAGAACTAATTCCGTTTTTCGGTGTTTCAAACAAAAGAATAGCTCTAGTTTCTATTGTAGTATAGTTATGTTAGTTACATCTAATCTATTTATAGAAAAATAAAAACTTTATACAATAAAAGATATAAATTAATTAATAGAACAATTAATTGATAAAAAGTCTATTTTTAGATTTCTCTATTTGAAAATATATTTTTATAAAAGAAAATTGTTGATTTTATGGTCTATACATTAATTTCAAATTTAGAAAATTCAACTTTCATATTATTTTATTATATTAGTTGGTATATATATATGAGAAGTATTCTATAGAAGTTAAATGTATTTTACATGAAGTTTTATTAAATATTACCAAAAATGTCAAAGTTTTAAGAAAAGATAGAAATGAACTCCAGTCTGCATACAAAATTTATTGTAAATCTAATTAACTACAACCTTAAAAGTTTATCTGCCTCTCTTCTATCAACTTTTTTCCACCTTAAACAAGATATATAAAAAGTGGGGGATCGAAATTCGATCAATCTCTATATAATTAATGATAACTTAGCATTAATCTCATTCTTGTCTCCAAAGTCCAAACCAACAAAAAGAAATATGGCCTACCAAACCAACTTTCATCAAACGCCCCCGTTCTCCGTCGCTCTTCGTCGGTGGTGGTCACGTCCAATGGTGACTATCCCGCCATCTACTGAACGTGCATGCACTAACAAAGAATGTGCGGCTATGTGTGCACCCTGCTTTGGCGGCTTACTCACCGTTGTCGCCGTGTACTTAATCTTTTTGTTCATCGACAAAAAACACCCCCACGCCATAATCTCCCTCCATTCCCTAGCCGTCTCCTCCGTCACGTGGCAAGGCGATTTTCTCGTGAAAATCCCGAGCTCGAGGTATTATATCTATTACGACGTCGATGACGCTGCCGTGAGGCTAGGTTCCCAAAACGCCGCCATTTTGAATATCACCAGTGAACGTGTTTCTAGAGATGACACGGCTTTCTCGTTGTTTTTCGTTGCTGAGGAAGGAAATCGAAGCGACGACGTTTCTCGAAAGCTTGAGATCAAACTCATGGCGAAGCATAAGCGTTACGTGGATAATGATGAAGCTGGACACTTTAATATTCGGTGCCAAAATGTGACTCGAATTATATGTGAATCCTCTTTTACTGGTTTTAGGTTGTTTGGTCTTTCAAAAATAAGACAACGAGGGACAATTGAATAAATCGATTAGGCTTCTAGTTCTAGTTTCTTTTTCATCTTCTTGTTTAATTGTCTGTTATGAATTATCCCACAAGTTTTGTTTTATTTCTTCCCCTTCCCATATGTCAGTATCAATTTATATCTAAGAGTAACCCTATTGGCGGTCTTCTCATTTAAAGTTTCTTAACAATTTATTCCTTAATGTAAAATATAACATAAATAAGTAATAATTTTTTATTCTTGACAAAAAGAAACATTCACTACTTGTCAACTGGACATTCATTTGAGAAAATTATATCCATTTCTCTATTGATTTTTATTTATTTTTAATATTTTATTTACATGTTTTCTGATCTTCTCACTGGAAGTGTTCTACATAACACTGGTTTTTATCAACAACAAAAAGTATGTCAAAATCTTGCGACTTTAAGTAGCGACAGATTTTTTTTCCAATGAAAGATTCGAACTAGTTTAGAAAACCCATTCCAGCTTCATCTTCTTCAACTACTTCATCGTGTTGCAAACCACACTCCCATGTTATTTATTAAAGTATAATTGGGAGATTATGATTTAAATAATAAAAAATTATCCCTTGATAAATCATATTAATTTAGTTTAAAATAAAAGGTATATATAAGATTTAACATTACAGAAATAAAATAAAACACAGAGCTAAGATGAATATGTATTTTGGAAAAAACAATCGAACCAAAATATATTTACGTGTGTTTCAAATAATTGTCATATTTCAAAATTTTAAATATTTATAAAACAACATATAAAAGTAACACATGTCCAATATAGACAAAAAATGGAATAGTTATATTGGGACAATTAAAACCTGAATCTTTCCTATTTTAACGATTTTCTCAAAATCCAGCTTTCTATACATGCATTAGTTCTTTAACTAAGTCTATATTTTCACAAAGCGTTAAGAAATTTAACATGTTGACGTCTATAGTGCACGCTTCAACCACCGATTCAGGCGGCCGAAGCGATAGATCCATCAAGGTTACTCCAATATATTGCTGCTCTGACTACTTCTCGATCATTATTTTAGCACTTGTTTGCACTCTCGCTACAAGAGGTTTGTCTTATCTCCGCGACGGAAAACATGCTTGTTACATAGAGCTCTCTGTTCACTCCGTTTCCATCTCAAACGCCGCAAACTTTACAACCGCTGATTGGAGAACCGGTTTGATTGCCAAGAGTCCAGTCACAGAGTGTAAACTCTCTCTACATACAATCACATCGCGCCTCCTTCGTGGGGAAGAGGTTATATCCAAGGTACCTCCGTCGTTGGATGGTTTCGGGAGTCCTGTTACCTCCGATAAAGCTGATAAGTCGGTTACGTTTGTCGACTTCAGAAACGTGGTGACGCCGGTTGTTAACGGCAGCGTGGTTTGGGATTTTCGTGTGGATAGCGTCGTCGGGTTGAAGGCAGAATTTGCACGTGGGTTCTTGACGGTGGTTTGCCGCAATATTCCGGTGAAGTTTACGGCGGATTCGGCGGGGAATGTGGTTGGATCGTTGCTCGGAGGTATGCGACCATGTGATTATTTACTCCGGGATAACTTTCTTTAATTCTGTTTAGATATTAGCAAGCCTCTATTTCTTGGCTTTTGTGTTACTTTATTTCCTTTGTTTGTAGTTTTTGGGTTTCTGATTAAAAACCAAAACTGTATAATCAGTCATAATTTAATCTTTTTATCGTTTTATTACACTCACAAATGCTTGATTTATTTAAGTTAATTTTAAACAAGTGAGGGTTTTATTTCTTCCTTTTACCAAATACTGCACATTCTCCTATATTAGTTCTGATCTCGGTGTTATTACAAAATAAAAGATTAAAAACGAATTCCGTTTTCGATGTTAGAAACAAAAGAATAGCTCTAGTTTCTATTTAATTATTTTTATGTTAGTTACATCTAATCTATTTATAGAAAATTAAGAACTATATACAGTAATTTTTATTTATTCTTAGAACTATTAATTGATAAAAGTCTATTTTAAGATTTTCCTATTTTTAAAATATCTTTTATAAAATAAAATAGTTAATTTTACAGTGTACATTAATTAAAATTTATAAATTCATCGGTTTTATATTGTTTTATTATATTATTTGGTATAGTTAATATATTTATTGAAGTTGAGTGTATTTTAAGATGTACGTTTATCAAATATATTGAAGTTTTAAGAAAAATATAGAGATAGAACTATTTGTGCATATAAAATTTAGGGTAAATCTAATTCATTACAACCTTAAAATTTGATATTTTCACAAAATCTAATGGAACTATATATTGATTATCTTTATATGAATAATTAATTAAAGTAGTTATCTTCCTAGTCTTTTTCATCTTCCTTTTTTTCTAAAATTTTTTTTCTTATTCCACCTTAAAATAACATAAACAGAATAAATGGGAAATCGAAATTACGTTAATGCCTATATATATAATGATAACTTAGCATCAATCTCATTCTTCTCTTCAAAGTCCAAACCAACAAAAAGAAATATGGCTTACCAAACCAACTTTCATCAAACGCCCCCGTTCTTCGTCGCTCTTCGTCGGTGGTGGTCACGACCAATGGTGACTGTCCCACCACCTGATGAACGTAGTCCCACTGCCAAAGAAATGGCGGCTATGTATGCACCTTTCAGCGGCGGTTTCTTCACCGTTTTGGTCGTGTTCTTGATCTTTCTGTTCATCGACAAAGCTCCCTTCCACGCCGAAATCTCCCTCCAATCTCTAGCCGTCTCCTCAGCAACGTGGCAAGTCGATTTTGCCGTGAAAAAACTGAGCTCGAGGTATTCTATCTACTACGACGGCTATGGCGCTGCCGTGAGGCTCGGTTCTCAAGACGTTGCCGTTTTGAACATCACTAGTGAACGTATTTCTAGAGATCACACGGCTTTCTCGTTGTCTTTCGTTGCTGAGGAGGAAAATCGAAGTGATTCAGAAGAGCTTAAGATCAAACTCAGGGCCAAGCATAAGCGTTACGTGGATGATGATGAAGCTGGGCACTTTGATATACGATGCGAAAATGTGTCTCGAGGCCGTGGGAAGATATTATGCGAATCCTCTTTTACACTTTTTAAGTCGTTTCACTTAAAAAGACAACAAGGGACAATTGAAACTTAGATTAGGCTTCTAGTTTCTTGTTTTAGTTTTATTTTATGAACTAGATGATAATCGGCTTCCTTTGTAAAGTGAGTATTTTTATAGTAGATTTTATTTTAATATTATAAACAATATAATTTTTTTTTTTTTTTTTTTTGTTTTTTTTTTTGTCACAAAAAACAATATAATTTTTGTTATCAGTAATTTTTACATGTGATTACAGATGGGCATTCGAATACCATTTAAATGTGGCTTGGTTTGGATTCTAGTGGATTTGGTTCAGTTTAACTTTTGGCGGGTTTGGTTTAGGTTAGGATAATCTATTTATTTATTTTTAAAAATTAAAGTTCATATATACTTCAAAGTTTATAAAATATATAAAAAAAATAATATAACATGCAAATTTGAATTATGTATGCCAAAATACTTTAACTTAACATCAACTTGGTTTAGCTTAAATGTTTGGATAAAAATTTAGTAGATATTTTAAGTATTTTAGATATTTTAAGTATCGTTTAATAATTTTAAACACGCACTAATAATTATTTGTATCTAATTAAATTTAAAATAATTAATATATTTAAATATATAAATCTGTTTTGAATATATTTGGATACCCGAAATATTACGATCCATATCATATTGGTTTTAGTTCTCTAGATACAAAATCTTTTTAATCCATTCGGATATCTAATAAGTTTTGGTAAAGTTCAATACTACTTTTTGGATCGAATTTGGTTTGGTTTTTTGGATTTGGATTTTTGCCCAATTATATAGTTTTATTGTAACAAAATTTTAAACGAACATGTTGATGGTTTATATTGATTTTGGGTATACAACAATTTTTCAATCAAAACACATTTTTACTATATACTGTTCTAGACCCATTTAAGAAAAACAATCTTCTGAACTTACAAAGCGTTATCGTTTCATTTTGTCAATCGACACTTTAATATATTCTTTCGGACTAGTTGTTACGTTAGAGTAAACTGATGAGCCGGTTACAATTGTCGACACAAAAAAAGGGTGGCCCCGGGAGTTTATTGGCAGCGCGTCGGGTCGGGTTGAATGCAGAATCTGCACATTGGTTCTTGACGGTGGTTTGCCGCGATATTTCTGTGAAGTTTACGGCGAATGCAACTGGGAGTGTAGTTGGTTCGTAGCTCGGAGGTATGCGACGATGTGAATATTTACTCCGTGATAACTTGAATTCTGTTTACATATTCTCTAGTTCTCGGCTTTCATGTTTATTTTATTTTCGTTTTTTTTTTTGGTTTTTGATTAAAATCAAAAGCTGTATATTTATATTATTAATTAATTAATGTAATTATCTTCCTCCGTTTTTATCTAACAAACTTTCTATTATCCACCACAAAATAAAATAAATATAATATTTTTAAAAGTGAGATATCGATGTTCATTTTCCAATACTATATAATGTACTATTGAGAAGGTAATATCAAATCTCATTATTTTCTCCAAAGTCCAAATCAACAAAAGAGAAACATGGCTTACCAAGCCAACTTTGACACAATGCCACCGTCCTCCGTCGCTCCTCGTCCATGGTGGTCACGACCAATGATGACTGTGCCGCCAAGTAGCGTACGTGATTACACTTGCAAGGAAGTGGCGGTTATGTGTGTACCCAGTTGCGGCGGCTTCTTCACCCTAGTCCTCGTGTTCTTAATCTTTTCGTTCATCGACGACGCTCACTCCCACGCCAAAATCTCCCTCCAGTCATTCGCCGTCTCCTCTGACACGTGGCAATCCGAATTTATCGTGAAAATTCCGAGCTCGAGGTATTCCATCTACTACGACGGCGATGACGCTGCCGTGAGTCTAGGTTCTCGAAACGTCGCCGTTTTGAACATCACTAGCCATCGCGTTTCTAAAGATCACACTGCTTTCTCGTTGTTTTTCGTAGCTGAGGAGGGAAGTCGAAGCGACGTTGTTTCGGAAGATCTTGACATAAAACTCAGGGCGAAGCATAAGCGTTACGAGGATTATGATAAAGCTGTAGAGTTTAATATACGGTGCCAAAATCTGACTCGGGGCCGTGAGAAGATTATATGCGAATCCTCGTTTACAGATTTGAAATTGTTTTCTTTAATAAGAAGACGAGGTACAATTGAAGATTAGGCTTCTACTTTTTTTTTTCATCTTCTTGTTTTGTTTTCTGTTATGACTTAGTCCCATATGGTTTGTATCAGACTATGAATTTTATCTAAAAATAACCTTCTTTACTGATCGACTTCTCATTTTAAGTTTTTTTTTATACAGCTTATTCATTAATTTTAAAATACAAACATAAAATAAGTAATTATTATTTTTATATTTTTTAATAGAAAGAACCATTCACAACTTGAACTGGACATTCAGTTGATAAAATTTCAAAAGTTTCTCTCTTTATTTTTTATTTTTTTTCTTAGATATTTTGCAGATCTTCTCATTGGAAGTGTTCTACATAACGCTTTTTCTTAAAAAAATATATTTCAAAAGCTTGTGATTATAAGTAGTGGATAATTCAAATTTTTTTTTTTTTAACCAGATAACTATATATAATTTTCTTATATATTCGCTAATTTTTTATTGATGTACTTACTTAATATAAACCATTTAATTACATAGAATGAACAATTTAATATTAGTTTTCAGTGATATAATATCAATACATTTAATATATTTTAATTATTTAAGTAAATTTTAAATTGTAAAAGATATAAACTAATGATATAAAGCCAAATGTATACAAATTTTTCAAATTATTGTTTGGAAATTTCTCATATTAGAGATTCGTCTCATTTTTCTCTTTCGTCTATATTTGTTATTTTAATTTTCACAATAATTGAATACTCATTGAGATATTCTGATATTCTCATAGAGAATGCTATTAAATTTGCTTTAAGATCTTTATTAACAAAATTGGATAACTGCCGTACTAGGAAAAACCTTAAATATATGAAAATCAAATTTTATATTCATTGAAGCCAAACAGTTTTACCTTTCACTAAGTAACATAAATTCATTTCACAAAATCTTATAAATCACTATGTATTTGTTATTTATATTAAGTCAGTTTACGTAGATAGAAAAGATATTACGTCACCTTTATCGACATATTCTAACTAAATCTATCATAAAAATAATAATAAAATTGCAGAGAAAATAGAGAAGTGATGAGACAATGAAATTGAGAGATATTTTCTCTTATTGTTAAGAGAATCTAAAGAAAATTTTCTTCTTATTAGTTTGCTTCTTTTTATTTTAAATATAAAATCAAAATATACTTTATTATATAATAACGGTGCTCTTAGATCCGTTATATTTGCTGTGTGACATTTATCAACAACACGCGATTTATCCTTCTATGAAAAACCTTAAATAAAATGAAATCCAGCTTTCTATATATATATACATGAATTCTTTAACCAAGTGTTACGAATTTGAACATGTCGACGTCTAGAGGGCAAGCTTCAACCACCGGTTCAGGCGGCCAATACAATGGTCCCGTCGAGGTTAATCTGGTATATTGCTGCTCAACCTACTTCTGTAGCATTATTTTACTACTCGTTATCACTCTCGTCTTTGGAGGTATGACCCAACTGTTGCATCTTAGCTTCGGCAAAACTGCTTGTTACATAGAGCTCTATGCTCACTCCGTCTCCGTCTCAAACGTCACAAACGCCGCAAACGTTTCAACCGCTGATTGGAGAACCGGTTTGACTGCCAAGAGTCCAGTCACAGGGTGTAAACTCTCTCTACATACAGTCACGTCGCGTCTCCTTCTTGGCGACGAGGTTATCTCCCAGTTATCTCCGTCGGTGGATTATTTCGGGAGACTTGTCGAGTCGGATAAAACTGATGAGGTGGTTACTACTGTTGACTTCAGAAATGTGGTGACGCCGGGAAATAACGGCAGCGTTGTTTGGGATTATCGCGTGGAGAGTGTCGTAGGGTTGAAGGCGGAGTTTGCACATGGGCTCTTGTCGGTGATTTGCCGCGATGTTCCGGTGAAGTTTACTGTGGATGCGGCCGGGAATGTGATTGGTTCGTTGCTTGGAGGTATGCGACGATGTGGATTTTCACTCCGGGAAAACTTGCATTCTGTTTAGATATTGAGTCTCTCCGTGATCTTCGATATACTAGTTCTTGGCTTTAGGTTAACTTGTTTTATTTTTTCTATTTTTAGTTTCTACGTTTTTAATCATAATTTTAGTTAAATAAATAGAATTTAGCATATGCTTAAATAATCTTAGTTGATCTTTTAGAGTGTCTAACCGGACCGTCCACGTGGTCTTGACTTCAATTAGATTGCGGGTCGCTGTAAAAAAAATACATGCCCATTCCTGCCCTGCTATATCTTTTTTGGTCCCGAAAAACTTGAAACAAAATATGTCAATCTCAGCAACACTGCAAGTGGAGACTGTGGAGTAGAGGAGTGTGGTTTGTTCATGCAGCACCAAATACTCCTATTCTCGTTGGCCTTGGATGCTGATGATGCACTCTTTTATTACTCAAACACGTGCTTGGGCGTTTAGAAATTAACCTAGCAGCCAAATGATTACGAGTGTATGAATTCAGATAACAGATGTTCATCTCTATCGATGCCAAAAGTTCCATGAGTTGGATTTAATTGGATTCTAAGGAGTCCAATTATTATTATTTTCCAAAAATGTTCATCTGTGATTCTTGGTCAACATATCATTTTACTAACAAAGTTTCCAATTGTGAGATAAAAATTAAACTAGAGGGTGGATGTTATATCGTTTAACCAGTACCAAGGGCTTACTGGTTTGTATTTTTGACCACTGATTCAATATAATCAAAGGAACCTGTAATACGTAGATAGTGGACAAACTGTTGTATAGATTCCTATTACATATGTGAGTTATGAATAGCAATCATAAAAACGTATATCTTTGACATATAATTGCTGACGCTCAACGCGTGTAACGGATGCGACAGTTTGGTAAACCCATGAATAAATCCAATTATCCAGCTTTTTTTTTACTGACTACCACCATGGCACCATCTGTAGAGTTTGTTCCAGATATGCAAATTAGATTCCTACACCGGTGAAGAAAATATAACTATCCGAAGTTAGATTACATAACGTTATTATAACTTATTCTGGAAGTTCTCTAATTTCAACGGTAATATTTATTGATGATTTTACAAGTTTAGATTTAATTAGAATGCTAAAAATATATTTGATTAACATTTATGTAGATTAAATTATTTGAGAGAATTTCCCTTAAATTATTTATTTTTTGCAAAAAAACTTGATAATAGCACATGTAGAACCATCAAACATTAATTTTTTTTATATATCAGCTCACGAAAATGTTCATAAGACATACATTCAGAATTGTTAATTGTAAAAAGAACAAAGCTCAAATTCACCTCAACTCTTTGTATCAATCAAAATATCATATATGATTAATTATAAAAGAAAACAATTTTTTTCTAAAAAAAAAACTGTTTTGTTGACACTTCTTATGGTTTTTTCTTCTCCATCATCCGAGAACTAAAAGTGTTTTCTTAAAACTTCGAATTTGAGTTCAAGATCTAGAGTTTGAGTTTATGGTTTAGGTTTAGAATTTATGATTTAATGTTAACTTCGTAGTTTCTTTAATATTTAAAATCTAAAATTTGAGTTTAGAATTCAAGATTTGAATTTAGATTTATAGTATAGAATTTAGATTTAGAAAATAAGGACATAGAATTGGAAACTATAATTTGACAAATAAATCTTTCAATATTATTTGCATAGGATGAAGATGAAAAAGTCATCGACATCGTAACAAGTAGACTTGCTTTTTTTTGCCTCTTTTTTTTTCTTTCTAGTTTTGTTTCTTTTTACTAATCGTAGATGATAAAATTTGAGAATTCATCATAGGAATGAACCCAAGTATTATTCTTGTAAAAATAATCTATATAATAAATCAGTGTTAAATCTTTTATTCATCTATTTTAAATTGTTTTCTATTAATTTGTAAACAGAAAATATAACTAGGTATATAAATATACAAAAAGGAGACGATTATCTCAAATTAAAGATTACTTTAAATTGTTTTCTGTTAATCAATACTATTAATTTTTCACCTTGACCAATTGATAATATTTGGTCCAACATATTTTATAACTGCAACTAACTACTTCCACTAAACAACAAATTTCATGTAACCGTAACATTCCTTTTTTTTAACTAACCGTAGTGTACTACTTTTAAAAATTAAGAGGCACAATATTATTCATTAGTAAGAAACTTATACGTGGTTATATAGCCTTCATGAAAAAATCATTTGTTGATGATCAACTATTCCATATACAATCATTAATAATCAATACAGATTAAAATTTAGACCAATACACTAAAAACTCATGGTTCAATTAAGATAAATAAAAATATAAATAGCTGTTCTATAAAAATATTTAATTATTTAATCCATATCGATATTATTAAGATAGGATCATGACCGATTGATATAGGTACAGTCCAACTATTTTAATAGTATTTATTAAATCTTTTTATTAATCATTTTAAAATATATATATAAACAAAAAGAATGAATAAAAATACAAATATAAAAATAAAATTATAAAAATTATAAAACAAAAATATACCAGGCGCCGCCCTTAAACAAAATCAAGAGATTAATTTTGACTTCTTATATAAACTTTACTTTTTTTTTGGTTTTTATAGGTATTACATGTCAAATATGTAAGGCTAAAACGTAAAAATCAACGAATAATCATAACAATCAATGGATCATATAAGAAAAAAATAGCGGCTGTAACTCTTTTCTGCTTAACCTAATTCGACTGGGAAAGAAGATAAGAAAATTACGCTTATGCTATTAATGAAAAAAACATAAAAAAAAGATTGAAAAATTGAAAATACGCTGTGAGTAGATTGAACCCGGAATATGGAAACATGTGCGTGCGGTTTCCACTAGGCCACCGAAAGATTTTGGTGTAGGTTTAATATATTATTCTTAGCTTAATGATTATTATATTTTATATCAGTGTTTAATGTTGAGTGTATGGTATAGGTTTGAAATATATTATTCTTAGCTCAATTTCGAATTTTGGTTTCCTAATCCCTTAAATTTATCAATTAACAAAGAACATGATGTTAAAATAGAGTTTAAATAATTTTTTATAGAAATAAATATTTATAAAACTCATTTAGTTTAACGGGTTTTAGATAAGTTATTCGTTTAAAAAATATTTATTAAATGTGATTTTACTTTAAAAATATATTAAAATTAAAAATTTCAAACATTAACAAAAAAATTATTCAATTTATAGTGCGGGTTGGGTTTGATATTAATTTATGATATAACACTTTAAAAACCATTTGAATATATATTCAAGGTCTAATAAAGTATCAGACTTTGATTTTTGGGTCCATTCCAAGTCAGATTTTTTTGTTAAAAATATCCTTTGACTAATTATTATAGGTAACTACTAAGAAAATCTAATATGATGCAAATTTTGGGGATAATATTTTAAAATTGTTTCTGAAATGAATATGGTACAAGTGTATAATTATACAACTTCGTATATTTAATATAATTATAAAAAATTATATTAAATTAAATTAATATCAAAAAATAAATATGGTTATAAAAACACAAATACAAAAAATAAATTTCTCAAAACAAAAATTAAAAACACAAATATCAAAATTAAAATTTCAGCGACACAAATTTACAAATTAAATTTCTCAAAACATAAATACAATTATAAAAACATTAATATAGAAATATGATTGTATAAACACATAGACATATAAATTATATTAAACAAAAAAAATTAAAACAAAAAATATATCTGTAGTCAATCTCTAGTTTCCAATTAATCTCTACATATCTAATGATAAACGTAACAGATTCTTCTCTCCAAAGTCCAAACCAACAAAAATAAATATGGCATACCGAACCAACTTTGATCAAACGCCACCGTCCTTCGTCGCTCCTCGTCGGTGGTGGTCACGTCCACCAGGTTCTCTCCCAGGTATCTCCGTCGCTGGATGACTTCGGACGACCAGTTACGTCCGAGAAAACTGATGAGTCGGTTTCGACTGTCGACTTCAAAATGCGGTGATGACACCGGTTGTTAACGGCAGCGTGGTTTGGGACTATTGTGTGGAGAGTGTAGTTGGGTTATTAGACACATAGTTGTCCCACATCGATAGTTGGAAGGGATCATTACTAATATATAAGATAGATGAATCACTCCCCTAATTACCAATTGATTTTAGGTTGGAAGCTCATCTAGCTTAACATGGGTTGAATGCAGAATCTGCACTAAGGTACTTGACGGTGGTTTGCCGCGATATTCCGGTGAACTTTACGGCGGATGCGGCGGGGAATGTGGTTGGTTCGTTGCTCAGAGTTATGCGACCATGTGAATATTCACTACGGGATAACTTGGATCCTGTTTAGATATTGAGATCTCTCTGCGATCTTTTTGATATTTACTAGTTCATGGCTTTTGGTTAATTTATTTTCTTTATCTGCATTTTTAGTTTCTGCTTTAAAACGTTTTTATAGTAGTGGTCAATTGAATAATGTGGGATTAAACATGTAGCTAAGTAGTCAGATTTTGATTTTTTTAATGCAAAAAATTTGGTCCGTCAATCTCAACAATATTTGTAGATCAGTTCTACATAACCAAGTGAAAATGGGCATAAAATATTTTTCTTTAACTGTAGTTTTAGTTTCTGATTTAAAACGTTTTTATAGTAGTAGTTAATTAAATAATGTGGGATTAAACATGTAGCTAAGTAGTCAAATTTTGATTTTTTTTTTTCGTGTAAAAAATTTGGTCCGTCAATCTCAACAATATTTGTAGATCAATTCTACATAAACAAGTGAAACATTGACATAAAATAAGCTTCTAGTTTTCCAATGTACCTGAAATTGTGTCAAGCTTTCAAAGTCTTAGCGTCTCTTTTGCTTACTCATACGTGAGCTTGTGTGTTTGAAAACCAGTAGGCAGTAGCAGCAAAATGAGATTTGAGTGTCTGAATTCATATAACAACTGTTCCATAGACATAGACTCAGTTGGTTTGTCTTGTTGGTTCAAATCCACATAAGTAGTACCATGTTGATCGCTATCAATGCCAAAAGTTCCATGAGTTGTATTTATTTGGATCCTAAGGAGGATAGAGGCTTTTATGGTTTAGCCAGTTCCAAGGGCTTACCGGTTTCATTATGTAATAACTGGTTCGATGTTTCTCTATAACCAGTATAAATTATTCATAAACCAAACCAAAACTTAGTACATTAATCAAAGAACCAGCATTATGTAAATACTATCTTTAATAAAGGAAGCAATATGTAAATACTGTATCAACTGTTGCATTATCCTGTTACATATGTGCTGCATGAATATTATTCAGAAAAACGTATATGCTTGACAGATAATCGCTCATGCTTAACGCGTGTAACGGATGCGCCAGTTTGATAAACTCATGAATAAATCCAATAATCCAACAATTTTTACCGACAACCACCATTTGTAGAGTTCTTTATTCCCAATATGCAAATTAGATTCGTACTGCACTGAATACAATAAAACTGTATCCAAAAAGTTATATTGCATAACCTTTTTTTTAACATAAAAAAAAAAGTTATACATAACTTTAGTAACTCGTCAAATAAGTTCTCTAATTTCCTTTGTAATGTTTTCTGATGATTTGACACTAAGAAAACAGATTGGATTTTAAATGCTAAAAGATAATTAATTAATAATTATGTAGATCAGTGAAAAATAATATTTGATTTTCTTAATATGTAGATAAAAGATTTTGATCAAAACATATATGCAAAATTGTTGATTATAAAATTATCTATGATAATACTTTCATAATATGTAATGGCATAATAAACTTGTTTTGTTAAATTTACTTAACAAAAAAAGAGCCTTTACTAATTTGCAAAACGAAAATAATATAGATATACAAAAAGGAGGGGGTGATAATCTCAAAGATAATTCGTTGGTTAGGGAGCAACAGAGAAAGATTGAGTACTCAAGCGCTTCCCTCCACATCAGTATCTGAACCAAACGCAACTCATTCCCTCTCGTTTTCTTCCACCCTCTCTTTTTTTTTTTCCTCTCTCTCTCCCTCTCCCGCTTCTTTCCGTTTCGCCGATCTGCTCACATTCTCCTCCCCCGAATCTCCGCAATTTCAACCCCCAGATCTGTCTCCGGTGAATCTCTTCGGATCTATACTCCCCCGGAGATCCGAAATTTCCAGAGATTGCTTTTTTTTGTTTGCCGCCGTTTCGTTTTCGCGGTGTTGGAGAGATTTTATCGAGATTAGCTCCCATGTCTGACTCTCAGCAAGAGCCTGAGCAACATCAACCTCCTAAACGGCAGCACCATCCTTCGATGAAGCCTCCGCTTGTTGCTCCGGGAGAGTACCACCGGTTTGACGCGGCGGAGAGTCCCGGAGCAGGCGGAGGTCCTGATCAGGTCTCCGAGGCGATCGTTGTCAAATCCTCTGTAAGTCTGCTGGCGATTTCGGCTGCGAATTTTGAAGCTGTTCGTTACAATTCTCGCTTCTCGATTTTTGAGGCTTGCTTGCTTTATGAAGATTTGTTCATTTGATGCGAATTGTGTGCATTCCAGCTGTGTAATCGCCTCCTTGATTGTGCTCTTCGTATATGGATTATTATTGTATATGACTACTATATTTTGCTGGTCTAGGGTTTCTAAGGCTTATGTACTTGCTATTTAGAGTAGATTTTGTGCTATTTCGGCCTTGGAATCTATGCTTCTAGACTCAGCGGAGTGAAAGTATGATGCTGATAGGATAAGATTGTAGGAATCAAGTTCTCTACTGATTCAGTATTATACTGGTATCTATCAGCTTCAGTTTAAAGGATTCGTTTTCCAAATTTGATTTATTTAATTGTAAAGTTGTTTTGTCTTTATTTATTGGCAGCTGACGGATATGGTAAACCAGATAGATGAGCCCAGTGAATTGAACACCGGTGTTCTCCAAACACCTGTACCAGGGAAAGGAGGCAAGGCCAAGAAATCATCTAGGTCTTTCAAGTCTAATAGAACTGGAATGCAAGCTTCTGGTTTTAATGCAGGTGAGTTTTTGCCTGAAATGGTCTGTATGTTTCTTTTTGATATACACCAGGCGATTGTTAGTAGGCCAATGATGAATATTTACTTATGTGCTCTGAGATAACTGTCTAAACTCTACATGAGTGAAAGAATGGGATAATTGCAATGTAGTGAGAAGGATCTTTTTTTTGTGCGTTGGCAGGTTCTCCTGGAAATAACTTTGCTCAGGCTGGTTCTTGTCGGTATGATAGTTCTCTAGGTAATAACTTATTGCACAAACTATTGTTTGACGGAAAATCCTTTTGGATAAGAAAGCTTTCTTTTTAATGATCTAATCTGCTTCAGGTCTTTTGACAAAGAAATTTATCAATTTGATAAAACAAGCAGAGGATGGTATTCTTGATCTGAATAAAGCAGCTGATACTTTAGAGGTGACATATTCAAGCTCTTAGCTGCCCTCTTGATGTATTACTTTCTGTCAAGTCTTAACGGCATGTTCCTGTTGATGCAGGTACAAAAGAGAAGGATATACGACATAACCAATGTGTTAGAAGGAATAGGTTTGATAGAGAAGACGCTTAAGAACAGGATTCAGTGGAAGTAAGCATGTCACCCGAATATCAAAATCTTGGAGTCCTTTGATTTGATGCCTCACGTGTGAGTCACGGTTTTCTGATTTTTCTTATTGTCTGTTTTAGGGGTCTCGATGTCTCAAAACCAGGAGAAACAATGGAAACCATAGCTAACCTACAGGTATAGAACATGCTTGTATTCATTCACCTGTCACATGTTCTGATGTTCCACTGCAAACTATGTTGTGCAATGCTCAGTTAACTTGGATACTAGTAAGTGCACCACAAACACTGTAAACAGAAACTCCATCATATACTCTCCCCTACTAGTACATTTGACGGGCTTTTTTATGTTTCTCATACAGTCCAAGTACACCAATGTGAATAAATGAATAGTTGTTTACTGCAATTTTTCTTTGATATCAGTCATTCATTTATTTCTTGTTTGCAAAACTGTTTGGATTATTCATATATCCATTACCAGTTGTAGTTTGACGTTTAGTTATCCTTTGATTCTCGTATAGGATGAAATACAAAACCTCACAGCTGAGGAGGCAAAATTAGATGACCATATCAGGTATTTCGTAGATTTTTGTTTTTTCTGCTGTTTTTGTAACTTATTGAGCATCAACCTGGTTGCAGCGAATCACAAGAAAGATTAACAAGCTTGAGCGAGGATGAAAATAATCAAAGGTAAGCTTCTCTTGCTATTCTCTTGCGGAAAGTACATAACGATGTATCTGCTTGCTCTGACTCTCCAAGTTTTAGGCTTCTGTTTGTTACTGAAGACGACATTAAAAACCTACCATGCTTCCAGGTTTGGTCTCCTTCTAATAACTTCGTATTTCTCTTCCACCTACATTCTGCTAACTGGGAATACTGATTTGTGGTGTCTCTCATGCCTGTTTTAGAATAAGACGTTGATCGCTGTGAAGGCACCGCATGGAACAACTCTTGAGGTGCCAGATCCTGATGAGGTATGCTTAAGAGCACATAAACAAATGACCGATGCACTGTCTGTAACTATTTCCATATCGTTTCATAAATCAGGCTGGTGGTTATCCTCAGAGGAGATACAGAATAATTCTGAGAAGCACAATGGGACCAATAGACGTGTATCTAGTCAGGTAAAATCCTGTCCTTAAGGGTTATGCTTTCCATCGAAATATTTATAAAAATGGAGTGTGGCTGACATTGTATTTTGTTTTAAAGTCAATTCGAAGAGAGATTTGAGGACATTCCCAATGTTGATGAACCTTCAAATGTTCCATCAACTTCTGGTGTCCCTGAGAACCAAGATGTAGCCGTGCCGGTGGAGGACAGCACAAGCAAAAACATGGAAACACAAGAAGTTGATGATGTAAAAAGAGTTTACTCCGACATCGAATCTCATGACTTAGTTGATGGTATCATGAAGATTGTTCCTCCAGATTTGGATGTAAGTCCCACCAACTTCTTCTTCAGCATTAAATTATTTCACCACATGCGTAATCACAGTCTGCAAAATTCAGAAGGCAACATATAGCCAGGAAAAGTAATGGACCACAGAACTTTAATATTCGAAGCTTGATTCATTAATTATCTGAATGTTACATGATGCACAGATGGATGTAGACTACTGGCTTCGATCAGAGGTAGGCGAGGTCAGCATCACAGACATGTGGCCAAACGAATGTATCCTTGATTCCTTTACTCTTTCTCTGCTTTGATATAAATCTCTCTTGATCTTTTTTGTGTGTATTGTGGTCCCCAAATATAAAATATGTTTAGAGCTCCTTAACTTATTATAATCAGCTGGACCGAACTGGAACAACCAGATGCTTTCATTTCATCAAGGCCCTGGACCGAACTGGAACCACCAGATGGTTTCTGATGATCAAGGCGCTGGTCCAAGCAACACAACCCAGGAACAGCCACAGACTCCATCGAGCCCAAAGCGAGAACAATCCACTGCTACGAGATCTACAGGTAGCTGAAGTCACACCAGCATACCACATTACAAGCACCACCATATATCTGTATGTAGAATCTGATTTGAGAGAATCCAATCCAATCCATAGTTATGTTATATATAGTAGATGCAACTTAGAAACCAAGTTTCATTTGGTCCGGTTATATTTCAGTTAATTGAAAAATAAAAATAGTAAACCAAATAACCCAACTAGTTTATAAACGGTTTAAACCTTAACTACAATGATTAAATTGAAGGTAATTAATTCAAATCCAATAGCCTCCTCCACTCCTCTTCAGAAAACCTCCAAACCGTACAAAACTCCAGCAAGTTTCTCCGGCCCATCCTTAACGAAGTACAAGTCCCTCATCCTCTGGAACGCGTGCCACGTCAGCAAACTATCCGAACCGGCCTGATGACATTTACCAACCTTCCGGTTCACCTCAAGCGACCTAGCCAACCGGTCCAAACCGCCGTACAACCTCCTCTCGCAGAACTTCATCATGTGCTTCACGTCGTACACCCGCTCCCCGAAAAACGCCCTAAGCAACCGCAAAAACTCCCGCAGCGACCCCGGGAGCTCCCGGCGCGTGAGGATCTTCACGAGGTAGCCGAAATCGTACGCGCTGTGGAACGTCACCCAGCTCACCGACTCGTTGCAGATCAGCCCCGACGACATCATCAGCTCCGCGAACCTCTCCGACTCCACCCCCTCGCTGCGGTTACGCTCGAAATCGATCCCGTGGCGACGGAGGAGCTCGATCGAGTCCTCCGCGTGGGCGTCGCGATCCACGTCGAAGTCGCGGAAATTGAACTCCCAGATGAACCGGCTGCCTCCGCCGAGATCCGGGAGGTTTCCGTCGGCGTCGGTGAGAGTGATGCCGACCTGGATGAGGCTGAGGACGTCGACGTTGGATTTGAGGAGCTTGTAGAGGTAACCGGGGTTTCCACGGCGGAGGATAGCCGGCTCCGCCTTGAAAATGACGCCGGGAAACTCCGTGTCCATGGAGACGTAAGGGAAATCTTCGACGACGGCGCTGATGAGGTGGAACTCGGAGACGAGATTGTAAGCCCAAACCTCGCGAACCACGATCGATCCGCCACGATCGATGAGATCTACATCTGGATTGATCATCATCGATTCCTTTTATTCTCTCAATTTTCTTATTTAGGTATCTCTAGATATATTAGGTATATATAGGTGTTTGTAGAAGGAGGAGGAAAAAAGTGGAAGTGAAGGGTGACGAGTTGGGGGAGGCATGCAGGTTCGGTTAGTCTGAGTCGGTCGTTCGATTTTTTCGTGGTTAGATCAAATACAACTGAACCGGGAAATAACACTATGGTTTGGTATAGATTAATCCGGTTTTTCAATTTTGTTATCGAGCTGAACCAACATTTTAGATTTTTTTGGTTAAATCCAAATTCATTTGATTTTGGTTGATTCAATTACTCCATTTCAAGATTTTTTTTTTTGCTTTAAATAATTTTTTTTAAGGAAAAATAAAAATAAATAAAATTGAACTAATCAATATCGAGTTGAAATGATAACTAACTAAAATAATTTTAGAGTAGTTCCGATTGGTATAGAACCCATAAGGTCATAACCCACCATAATTGAAAGATTTGGTTCGGTTCGGTTTGACATAGTTAGGAGGAAAGGAAAAGTGCCATAGTGGTGGAAACGCGTCGTGGAGACGCTTTGACTCTCGGGTTGTTACAAACGCAACTTCTGTGTGTCTAGGACTCGGTCTTTCTTTGTGTCCATCCAATCATTGCATTTGCAGCCCAAGTCGTTATATCTAATAAACAAAATACATTTCATTTCTATTAGTTTTTAATGTTTTTGTTTAAATCATCGTTACAACTTACCAAGATCAGTGAACGTACGAGGGATATGTAACTGCGGCTAAGAATACAAAACACTGAATGAATATCTAACGCATAAAATAATGATTGCATTCTGCAGAAAATGTATCGTTTTGTTTAACCGCTGAATTGCTTAATTGGTTGTTTTGTTTAATAATGATTCATCTTACTTTCTGTTGAGAGGATGTACATACATTACGTAATTAATACATGTACATACATCGGAGAATCTGGACAATGCGTTATGCATATAATTTTGTTCTCTTGTCCAGGTTAAGGAAACTAAATGATGAAGAAACACTCATAAAATGCTTGTTAATCACGGATGAGATTAGTTGGTTACTACTAATAAACACATCAGACCTCCATAATGCCTGATGGCCACGACACAACAACCGTTGACATGTTCATAATCGACTAAGGATAATCATGAATCATGATCTAGATAAGGCAAGGGTATGACTTTGTGACTGAACATGTTGTGAGGTTAGTCATATTGATTCACCATGATGTTTAGATACCAACCCATCCTAGACGATCCTGACCACGTCATCGTCATCTTTTGGTTAGTCATTATGATCATCTGATCCTTCCGTGTGGATCGTAATTACACTAGTATACTTTATCCTCTATGTATTTGTGTGTATACGTGGCAATGGCATGAAAAATAGTCGAGGGTGAGGAATGTCACGTGACTTGAGAAAACGATAACATAAACTAATAAAATAATGAAGGCATGCATCTGAGCTTCGCATTTCTTTAAAGAATCAGATTAACTCTGTGTTCGGTCAGTTTTTGTCATGAGCTACCTGCACCTATATACGCATCAGTTACATACATATGTACAGGTATGTAATATAGTGTAACTCTGTTACAACCTACCAAGTACAACCACTCATTGAACGGGAACAAACATAATATATGGCCGCTGGTTGCTTGCTAGACCAATCAATGATTTTTCTTTTTTTTCTGCTAGTCACTGATTGTTTACGAATTACGACTAGAAAACAAATCAAGCCTATTACTACGTGATTCATAAGAACTTTTTTGGACTGGGCCTTATCAGAATAATCCATAAAACACTGTGGGATGATTATACAACAAAAGAAACTCAAATAAACTTGGTGTCTCGAAAATATAAAGTGACTATTATACTGGTAACCGCAAAATACAATATGCATAAAGAAAGGAAAATAGGGAATGAAATGAAAGCATGTTAGAAAAATCACTACAAAGTCTAACTAAGATGGAATAGACCACGTATTGGTGTCTAATAGGATTTTGGACCTATTTGAATGGAAGAAATATGTGAAGAAAGTAAATCGGGACTATGTTTAGATTCTACCTGCCTACCTGGTGGACCGATCCTGAGATATATGGGGTTAAACACAATCACAGATTAAAAATTATAGACTAATAAATATATTTTATTTAATCAATTTAGAGGTTAGATGCTTTATATATATTAACTATTTAAATTTTGGCGATCCAAGTAAACGTTTATTTCGTTATGCCAAAGACGGATTGTAGGTGTAGTAAAAAAAGTTTAGTTTGTTTAATATATATAAAATATTTAGTTTTATGCGGTTGAAATTGGGTACTAGACTGGTATAATTATAAAAATGTGAGAAATAATCTTTTAGACCATGCGTGTTGTTTCTTTTGATAGTTCAGGAAAGGAACGAAACACACGTAATGCTGAATCCGATCGACATTAATGTGAAAACCAACATGCATTTTTTATAGTAAGTTTAGGTGAAGATTTTCACATTTATAACAAGAACAACTACTCTTCATGATTACTAAAACATTTAATTTGTTCGTTCAACAACTTTGGTAACAAGTAAGCCAAAACTATTTATGATTTGATGTATGATGTGAATATATATGAATACATGCGTATACTTGTCATTTGAAGATATAATTATTTAGTGCACCAAAATCAAAAGAAAAATGTCATTGTTCCACATTTTTCACGTTAAACACGTAGTTATGTCACGTACGTGTATATTGAACTTACAACAAGTCAACAACAACTAATTTTCATAAAATTAAATGTCCCAATAGTCAAGAAATATCGAGTATACAAAACGGAATATTATCATTGTTTTGAAGCGAATACATCCGTTAATTATTAACATCCACAATTGACAAACAGCTTTATGATGGATTGCCGACATAATCTTATTGGTCTCTTGGTAATCGCATGTTGCAAAGAATTAATAATGTACATAGATAAATTGTCAAGAATACATATAAAATTAAGTAATCAACAATGTTTTTGGAAACGAAAGGATATCTATATATTTCGGTATGGTGAACACATCCGTTCACCGATTCATTCAAACTATATATATACTGGCAACGTTGATAGAGTTCTTAATGGTATATTTTCTTAATTACTAGTCTTCTTGCAATTGGGACCTGTGAGAAAATCAAGCAGAACTTGGTTGTTGCATCTAGGACATCTAGGGTTACTACTCTCCAAAGACGTGATGATGTACATGATGCAACTAGGGCAACCAACGACCACCATTGATTTAGCCTCTCCTCCTCCACCTTCAGCTTCCTTGGAACATAACGATGAAGATGGGCTCTCAGTTGGCAAAGATGAATCCAATATATTCAGTTTCAGATCAAGTTCAAGAGTGCTGGCAGCTTCTTGTTGGTTCATGTTTTCTTGCCTTCCAAGAAGAGTACGTATGCTCATATACTATTCTACAGGATTCTTAATAAGGAACACAACAGTCAAAACCGTATAAAACACACACATGTATATATCACGAGGAAACAAAAACTGTGGAATTGATGTAAAAAACAAAGAACACAAACAGTAGAATATAATTGCTATCAAAAATAAACAAAAACAGTAGAAGTGGCCAATCGAATTACTTATTTATCTATAAAGCGAAAATGAAAATAACAATATTTCAACAGATAGATGTGGATCTTGATTCAAAGTTTAGCTTACCTTGTTCTTGAGAGTTAAAGAAGAAAGTTTTGTTCTTGTTCTTGAGAGTTATAGAAGAAAGTTTGACGTCTTCGTGTTATGCCTGCTGTTATATATAGACACACAAGATGAGCGTGGGTGTCATTGATTGTGTATTAAAGAGTATTAGTTTTATCTAACTTTCTAAATAAACTCCTAAGAAAAGTACTAGTATGATTGAAATGTTTAAACAATAATGTGATTTGAGGATAAAATATGCAAAATATTGAGTATGTGGCTTTGAAATTGCATTTATTACCAAATACTATTTGGAAATATACAAACGATATACTTTGTCCTTTTTCACATTTTGGTCATGAAAATTCACAATTAAATTAAAGAGAGTAGAGACCATATATTTCGAACTTCTAAGGTACTAATGTGTTGAAAAAAACAAATGTAGAGATGATGATATTATAAGATATTAACATGGTATGAGAACTGAAGAGGAAAATTGTTTTCATGACTAGTATTCTGGATAATTTTCTAGATTATTTTTATTCAAAGTTGAATTGATTAGTATTGGTGAATAAGAAAACCGCACGGCCAACAATGATTAAAGACCGACCAAAAAGATCTAGATGAGTGGCTTTTGATATATGGTTAAGAATGTTGACTTTATAAAGTGAATTAAAATGAGCGGATATTAAATATTAACTAGATTTTGACCCGTCTTTGAAAGGACGAATATTTTTTTGTTGTTTTTTAATATAAATATTGATAATTATTCATTTTAATTATATAAAATGTGATTTGATATTGCAGATTTTAATTTCTATTATTGATATTTAAAAAGTTTATGGGATATGAAATTGATTATATAAAAAATATAACTCATTTAATTATGTCATATTGAAATAGACCCACTAAACCAAAAAACCACTATACCATTAATAAATTTTATTTTTTAGTCATATCATTACGGACAATTTTGGAAAAATATAATATTTCATTAAGGGTATAAATCGGAAATGTTATTAAAACATGTTCTTGTTTTAATAGTATTGATGAGTAGTTTTTTTTTTCATATCGACTTAGAAAAGTATGGAGTATGGTCGGTGATATTTAGGGTCTTGACTGATGGAACCATGAAACCCAAAAAGATTGTATGGAAGATTCATATGACATAAGATTGTCTGTGTCATCTTAGACTTTGTTACCTTGATTCAAAGTAAAACCCAAACAACAAATTTGACTAAACGACCAGATACACACAAATGTTAGCTAACAATACCATCAAGCCATACCAAAAGATACTCCAAGCACACCCTAATTCTCTCATTGCAATTCGAGTATCTCAACCTCCATCATATGATTAAGACAATCCTTGTAAACAAATTTGCAGGAAGATATTAACACAACATCAATTCGCAGTTTGGAATTTTAAAGAGGAACTTTCAGCTTTTTTTCTCTCTACAGCTTTTACGTGTACCATTCATGTTATTTATCATAGTAGTTGAAATGGATGAAAACTAGTCTTCCACAATATGTTTCCTCTCGAGCTCAATGAACTGTTTGCTGAGGCGGGAGGTTTCAGTGGCGTTTCGTGTCTCGTTCTCTTGTCCTTTGCAACGCAGCAACTGCATTTGAAGAGTTCGCACAAGCTCATTTAGCCTCTGGATATGTCTCTCTTGCGACAAGATGATCTGCAACGCCCAACAAAACAAAAAAGTGACAAGATGAAGGTTTAAAACAGGACAATATGCATATGTATATTAGGAGGTCCAAAAGGAACTTCAACGTTGCAGGACAAAGATGTTTTTATACTATTTTACTCCACACTAAACCTAACTACTTGATGTTAATCTGAAAAAGGAAAAATAAAACTCAACAGAGGGCTCAAACCAATAGTTCTATGCAAAATTACAAGTTCCAATTAGACTCAATGAAGGATTCCACAAACATTATAAAAACATAGGAAAGATGACAAAATGAAATGAAATCCCTGAAAATATCAGATTGTGCAGTTTCCAGTGAAATTATAAACCATCTCAACCCCAAGAATAAACACAGAAAGAACTGATTGATCCAAAATCCTCCAGCATTAGAACATTACAAGATAACTGAGTCTCTATGCAATTTTATGCATATATGTTAACACTAGTCCATGAGTCACAATCACAAAAAAACCAATTCAGGTCTTTCGCATACCATAGAGAAGGCACAACTTCTGAACAGAGAGCGGAGAGTTAGAAATCAAATGAGTGTTACCTTCTCTTTGACAGCATCTTCCCTCTTTGCAATCTGCTGATGTTTCTGAGACAAGCTAGGAGAAGCATCGAGCTCAAGAAGCGGTTGCCTCCACTCAAACTGAGAGGTGACTATAAGTATAACCAGTAGAAAGACAAGCATGATCGGCCTCGACATCTTTTTACTTTTGGCTCCAACAAAACCTGTTCCAAAATCTCACATTAAAGAACACCACTTTCTCTCAAATCCTAATCCAATCGAGATTGAAAGGTCAAAACTTTAAGACGTAATTCACCTACCCACTTCCAAAATTTCCTAAACAGAACGAAAACTAGAACGATTACGATGTGTCTGAGAACTTACAGATCAGGATTGAACAGTGAAATCAAACTTCATCATCGCATCCTTCGTGTTCCCTAGGGTTTTCGGAGGAGGGGGAAAAACGGAAGAGACTGATCGAGATCTTTCGATAGAATAGTTTGAAGCTATTACTAGGTTTCTCGAGATTGGGTTCGTCCTTCTTCTCGTAATGTAAAGCAGAGGTTTAACGGATAATCTAAAGTGCAACCGTCGTTAAGAAACGGTGAAGAGAAGATGAAGAAGAGATGAAGAAGAGAACGGACATATATACTTTTTTTACATAATTACCCCTTCGCTTATCCATTTTGTTAGTTTATCACACAATGGTTTTTACAGACATCAAACAAAACCAAAACAAAAAGTTACAGACTGTATCTAACATTTTCAAATTATTTGACTTTTTAACAACAGTTATTTGATATGTTATCTAAACAGTTCGAGTTTGATATTTACCTTTAAATTATATCTATAAAAAAATTAACTGAAGTAAATTGGATCTAGATTTTTAGAAAAATTTCAACTGATTTTTAATTTTTTTCCTCTAATATTCTAAAACAATTCCTATCTATTAATAATATGAATCCTAATTAATTCCGAAGGGTGTATGTTTTTATAAATATTTCAAATCTTGTGAAAATTTTTGATTGTTCGTCAAATGTGTCTTCTTATAAAAAGTTGTTTTTTTTATTAAAAGATGCGACTACTTAGAAGGTAGTGTATCTTCTTTAATAAAAGTTGCAACTATTTAAATTGAAAAGATTTGACTTTTCGAAAAGAGATTTTCAAAATCTATAAATAGTCCATGTTTATATTTTTCTGAAAGTAAAACTTTTGCTAATCTAATTGATAATAAAATGGTGAAAAAAATAATTCTATAAAGTTACTTGGTTATAAATTTTTAGAAGATGTTCAAATGAAAGTTGTCAACAAAAAATATTAGGAAGAGTTTTACGTTTTATTTAAGTTGAAAGGTTATGTGTTTTAAATAATCTAAAATTATATATATATATATAGAAATTTCATCTTTTAAAACAGTTTATATATTATATTATTTTCTACAATTCAACATTACAAAAATTATTTTGAAGAATTTCGTAAAACAATTTATTTTGCTAATATATATATATATAGTCCTATTCTATTAGGAATATTAAGCCAAACAGATTTAAAAGATTGCTTCTTCTTATAATCGCTCTATATTTTTTTAATAATTTAAACTTATTAAAAAATCACATTTTCACTATTTAAAAATATTAATTATAGAAATATTTTCAATTATAATCTAAACATTTATATATATAGCTATTAATATAATTTTTCTCTGCGACATCGAGGGGATTCCATTCCTAGTATATATATTAGAAAAACCAAACAAAACCTTTTTTGAACAACCAAACAAAACAAAACAAAAAAAAAACAAAAAGCAAATGCACAAAGCCTAATTGCACCCAAACTCATCAAGCCATAACAACGGTCTGGTTTTTGATTTCGAGATTCTTCCAATTTCGGGTTTTTGATTTATCGGTTTGCGTGCAGTTGAATAAACCGAACCAAAAATGGACAGATACTCAAGTTGAAACATTAAATACAAACGAACATATAAACTGCGCCTATACACAAAAACATAAACAGCAACATCGAGAGGAAGCAATGGCCAGAAAGAACGAGACAGGAAATGGCTTCCTTCTACTACTATTTACATAGTAACATAGCCTTACTCTAGATATAACAACATAGCAAGCAGAACCACTACACATATAATAACATCCCATCTTGCCTTGTTCACCGTTTTGATCGAGTATAGTCCCATGAAGCAGTTCGATAGACCACTGCTCTCTTTTCCTTCCTTCTCCTGTGGTGGTCTTTCCTCTAACAACGAAACCATCTGTTTGTCTATCATGTTTGGTAAAGGAAGTACCCTTATCGCCGATGATGCTGACTCAAGTGTTGGCACTTCGTTTGGTGGGTTCCCTGTCTTAACCGCTTCATCAAGATTGATGATTTCGTCGCTTAGGATATCCGCAAAGAAATCCTCATCAGCATGCACCTAAACACACACACAGAATGACATCAATAAGTGCGAGCAAGAACCATCATTCAACTTTTATCAAGAAATCATTCACTATGAATATATATCAAAAGCTATGAAACAAGAATACGGATAAGTAAATTGTAGATCAATATAATCACGGCCGGTCCTAGCACAGCTAGATGAAACATTCGTCTTAGCCTCAAATTTTTTTAAAAAAATATATACATAGGTTTGGTAGTGCCCTTAACTTATGAATACATTTTATCAAGATATATGCTAAAATGTTAATATCTCCCAAAATTTCAGAAACGACTATGATCAGATCAATATTCAACAACAAAAAGTGAAACAAAGGTGACAAACCTGTAGATTTCTTGATGTCTCTGCCATCTCAGTGAGAAGGTTTTCACTTGATTCACCTGCAAGGTAAAAATCAACCATGCTGTCCCAATCAGATAGGCTAGCCGGACCATTTGGCAAGATCATGTGCTTATCGGCTGCTAAATTTGGCTCTGCTGTCTTATGAAATTCTATGTTTCTCCTAAGCCGGCAGACAACCAAAGCATCATCCTATAATTCACACAATATGATCAATTAAATGTCTTGGAGGCTCTTGAAATTTGTAAACAGTATCAAATTATGTAATGGTTAACAGTTTTTTTTAATCTCACAACAGTTTACCAGTGATACTTCTTTCATGGAGTACTCGTGCATAATCCATTCTGTTCTTTCACCTTTTGGAGCACGGCCAATATGGAAGACAAGCGTCCTCTTCGTTCCGATCACTTCAGAAGTAGACTTAACATCACGTTCTTTCCCAGTGGCTTTCCAGTATCCCATCTTGGTTGTTCTCCTGTTCTGTGACCCGTGTGGATACTTTTTGCCACGGGCACAGAAGAAGAACCACTCTGTATCAGATTTAACAATCGACTTATCTGGATTTAAAAAAAAACTTAGGAACGTTAACAATCTTAAAAAAACTCCACTAGAGTCGAGACACATGTTACTGCCAAGAAAAGGTATAGATTGGAAGGAATCACAAGATCGAAACAAAAAACAGTTTTCTTTTACGTTAACATGTTACCAAAAAATAAAATAAAAAAATAACAACAACAACAGAAAAAACAGGACATCCAAAATAGTAAGTTCTGAATATCTGATAACGAGACTGAGTGCACCCAAAATAGTAAATTATGATCCCTGATCAGGGTAAATCAGACGAACGACAAAAAGCAGAAACAGAAGACAAACCGGGCAAATCCCAAGGTTCGAAGTTGTAAATATCGGTTTCCGGTATCACCTCGACGGACCGCTCTAAACCGTCCATCTTCCTCTTCAGGTAATAAGAGATCAGCTCCACGTCAGTCGGCGAGAACTTGAACCCCGGAAACACCGTCGACGCTTCCACTGTATCCATAGAAACTCCCACCGGCTCCACCTCCATGAAGGCTCCCACGTACACAACAGTCGCCACGAGAGAGTAAGATTAATAATCTGGTATAATTAAATATCGCCGCTCTGGAAATAAGACAAAGTGTTTCTTTGTCTCTGGTGAATCTCTGTGCTCTCTCACTTAAGCTTTGAGAAGACATTTGCAGGCATGTGGGGTTTTGACCAGGTGTTGCGCGGGCATTGCTTTGTTGCATGTCTGATTGGCACGTCATCAAACCTAGTTAGACTGAAGTGATTTATTTCAGTTTAGCCCCTTACTAGTTTCACGTAGTGATCTCAATTTAAGAGGTGCTTGACTAGTCAGTGGTCAACATCACATATTGTTGCATCAACTTTTTCTTCTGGTCAGCCGAGTAAATTGTCTGTCTATGCTGAACCAATAAGAGATACAGACGTGTCATCATGATAATAGAGTGAACTAATACCGAATTTACAAAGTGTTTAGTTTTGTTGTGAAAATAACTTGAAACCACAGAGCGGACGCTTGTGACCAAGTTGAAGCCATTTTTAAATACAAGACCTGTGGAAGGCCTGAGAGAAAGCCAAAACGGTTTCTTATTCCTCAAGACATATATTATCATAGTATGCTTAACGTTTTCATAACAAGAAAAAACATGGACTCTTTTTACCTTTTCATTGTTAAAATGATGTATTTATTAAAAATGGTTATAAGAAAAAGAAAAAAAAAACTGTTCTAAAATCTATTATTATAAAGTAATGTTCCTCCCTCCTTAGAGCGCCACGTCATTAATTGGGGAGAGGAAATACCGACACCTGTCCTCTTTGTAAAAAACGCAGCGTAACATTATAATTTTCCAAACTG